>PVKZ01006060.1:0-41227 GCA_004027375.1 Macroglossus sobrinus
TCCTCCCTCCTCCTCCCTCCTCCTCTCCCGCAAAGGGACTCAGCCCCGACGTCCAGCTTCCTGACCATTTCCTCCGTGGCCTTTGGGAGACCACCCCCAGCCTGGGTTCAAGGCCACGGGGAGGCGGGCGGGGCTTGGGGGGGCCTTGGGGGCCAGGGGTGCTCCTTCCACAGTTCGTGCTCATGGGACGAGGCTGGATCCTGCTCTCGGGAGTAAAGGCGTCTCTAATGACACGCGGGGGGCCCTGAGACCCCCTCAGCTCCACCTCGGGGCCGAGCAGCCACGCGTGGGGCCTGGGGTGGGGGCTGAAGCCACAGGTGTAGGCGGCCTTGCCTGGACTCCCTTGCAGGCCATGCGCCCGGGGCCTCCCTCCACGGTGGTGGGGGCGGGCTCCCCAGAAACGAGCAGCCACCCCAGAATGTCAGTCACGGACGACACGGGACAGCCATGTCACGTGGGTGGTTAAACCCGTTATAACGGAAACGACAGTGGACAGACAACAGCCCACGGGACGCGGCCCACGCATGGGCAGCCCCTCTGACCCTGAGCTCAGTGGCACCTGCCCTGGGCACCTGCCCGCTGCGAATCAGGTGTGCCCAGGTGAGGCGGCCGGAAAGCGCCCCCCTCACTGAGTCACTGGTGGGGAGGGGACAGCGGCCTCCTGGGGAGCAGTGGTGAAGGGGCCCTTCACCGGCCCCTACGTGACGAGGCTGCAAGTCACCAGGTCTTCAGATCCCTGCTTTCCAGAGAGTTCTGGGGGGCCTGGTGCTGCCCGTCAGAGAGACGTCCACCTTCTGTGACTGTCTGTCATCTACCTACCTGTCATGTGTCTGTTCTCTTCGTCTGTCTGCTTATCACCTGTCAATCGCCTATCATCTACCTGTCCATTTGTCTATCGGTCATCTATCTATGCATCTACCATTTATCCATATCTATCCATCTATCCATCCATCTATCTATCTATCTATCTATCTATCTATCTATCTATCTATCTATCTATCTATATTTATCAATCTATCATCTATCTATCATCTGTCTGTCTGTCTATCATCTATCTATCCAGCTATCCATCCATCATCTATCTATTGTGTATCTATCATCTGTCTGTCTGTCCGTCTATCATCTCTCCATCATCCGTCTCTCTGTCATGTTCCCAGCCTCGCTCTCAGGGCCTCTGCAGTCCGAGGGGAGGCTGCGTCCTCCGCCCCGGCTGCTCTGTTTGACGCTGCGTCTGTCAAGGGCCCAGGACGGGCGCTGAGGCGCACCTGAGTCTCCCTGTGCAGCCTCTCGGTTCTCGGGGGGCAGGACTCCCAGGAGCCCCGGGCACGGGTGGGCAAGCCATACGTCACCAGGTCCCCTCTGGTTAGAGTCCTCAGCTGAGTCTGAAACTGGCACCACACGGGCTGGGAGGGGGACGGGGCATTCCCTAGAGGGGGAAGGATGAGGCCCCATGAGCCCGGGGGTGGGGCACAGCACACTGCCCGCAGGAAGTCCGCCCGGGTCACACTGCCCGCGGGAAGTCTGCCTGGACTACACTGCCCACGGGAAGTCCGCCCGGGTCACACTGCCGGTGAGAAGTCCGTCTGGGTGGGGTGGGGGGCTGGGTTGCAGGGGGCTTCGGCTCCTGATGTGCCAAGCTGACATCCCAGCAGTGGCCGCCAGCAGACGCCTGCTCCAGGCTGAGGCCAGGCGGGCCTCGTCCCTTCCCACAGACTGGCCGGGTCCTGCTCCATCATGTCTACACCCTGGCCCACTGGGCCTTCCCCTGAAGTCCATCCCTGCTCCCTGCTCCGGGAGAGTCGGGGTGTGCCCAGAATGAACTTCGGGTGACAGCTGGGCGACGTGTGGGCTTCGTCACAGACAAGGAACACTTCTCTCTTTTCCAGCTTATTTCTCACGTTAACGGAACAGTAACGACCTTGAACCACCCGCGACCCTGGGGGAGGCTGCGGCGGCGCCTGGCGGGCGCGGGGCGCCCCGGCTGCCCGGAACGCTGGGGGCGGTTCTGGGTGATCGGCGCTGCGGCCCTGACTCTGGACCCCGCGGCTTCCTGTGGCTCCGCCGTCACAGGGACCCCCGTCCCCGGCGCCCGCCGAGTGCGGGGTGCGGGCGAGGCCCGCGGGCTGGGGCGGGCCCGTGGGGAAGGGGCCCCCGCTGGCGGAGACGGACCGGGTTCGTGGCTCGGGCCGCGCCTCTGAAGGGGCGTCGGTGCCCGGCCGTGTGCCCGCTGCGGCCGAGACGCGGGGCGAGGGCCGCTGTCCTTCAAGCCGCCCCCCTCCCCGGGACGGCTTCCAGCCGCTCGGCGAGCCCCGTCTGCAAGACACTGCGTCACTGTGATGTCGGCGCCGTCACTCAGCCGCACTCCAGTGTCCCTGCCGGAGACGCCGGCCGTGCCGGACCGGCCGCGCTTGGCGCTTCTCGCCGGCCTCGGCTGGGCAGCACCCGCTCATCCGGCACACGCCGTGGGCCACTCGGCGTGGCCTGGGCCCAGCCACACCCAGAGGGCAGGACAGCCCGGTGGCTGCCCTCGTCACCTGCCCTCGTCACCTGCCCTCGTCACTGGGGGCGGAGTCTCCATCCATGGCTGGTCCCGCCCTGGCGGCTCCGCTGAGGTTCCCTGCCCCCCACAGATCCCAGCAAGGACCCCGGTGGCCACCGGCCACCCCACCCGCAGTGAGCAGGTCGCCCCACAGCTGGGGGCCACGCGGCGCCCGCTCCGGCCTCCCACAGCGGGGCCCAGGGTCACGCCGGCCTCCGCCAGGGCCTTACCCGCAGTTCGATTCCCAAAGGACAGCAGGTGAGGGGCCAGGCCACCGAGACGCATGCGAGCCACCCGCGACGCCCCGCCTCCGTCTCTGGTCGAGGGCCCGTGGCCCGCTGGAGGGCCGTGCACCTGGCAGAGCTGAACCACCTCCGGCACCGGGCCTGGAGGGCTCCACTGTCCCGGGGCTCACCGGCCCCTCTGGCCTGCAGGTCTCCCCACACGCGCTTGGGTCTCGGCGGGAACCACCGCCCAGGGCCGAAGCCCCCCGCCCCGAACACGCGGCGTCTGTGCACGGGGCCGCCGGGCCGGGCGACGCGCTGGGAGCAAGCGTGACTCGTCCCCCGGAGCTTGTGGGTGCGTGCCATCGGGCAGGGGACTGCGGGCGGCGAGGCGGGCGGTGTGACTGCCTCACCGTCCGTGTCTGGCTGGCGGGGCGCACGTGCCCGGCCCCGGCCACTGCTCCGGCCGCTGTGGCCTCCTCCCGGTCACACGGGGGGTGCGGTTTCTTACTGTGTCTCCCGCCCCCGCCCCCGCCCGGGGGGAAGAAGGTGGGAGCGCCCAGACAGCTGGAGCTGTGGACGCTGACGGGACAAATGATGACGATGACGATGACGATGACGACAGGAGCAGAGCAGAGCGAAACCCGAACCCCACAGTGACGAGGCGGCGGAGGGCCCCCCGGCGGGAGGGCTGCTGCTGCTGAACCCCACAGTGACGAGGCGGCGGAGGGCCCCCCGGCGGGAGGGCTGCTGCTGCTGAACCCCACAGTGACGAGGCGGCGGAGGGCCCCCCGGCGGGAGGGCTGCTGCTGCTGCTACTGCTCCCAGGACCCGTCACAGCCCAGGACGGAGGGCATGCGGGGGGGGTCCTCACGGCCTGGAGGCAGTGGTCACGGCGGGGGGGCTGTCTGCATGACCCCGAATGTCAGACAAAGGGGGTCATGCCGCCCAGGAGGGCTGGCCAGCCCCGCGGTGCCACCCACCCGGCGTTCACGTGTCCCTGACTTTCTGAACTTAGAAAACAGCTCTGGGCTTTTAAGACACACAGGTACACTTGACGCCTCCCGCGGGCACCGGGGGCTGCAGGTCGGGCGGCGGAGGGCAGCCCAGGGGATGACACCGGCTGCGGGCGAGCGCGTGGCCCGCTGACGGCTCACGGGGCGCTGGCTGCCCCTCACGCCGGCCCGGTGTCTGAGGACCATCCGGGTCCCGCAGCAAGGCGTGCATGGGGGGGGGTTAGCTCATCTCGCCGCAGGCGTCAAGTGCATGGAGGTCCGTGGGGACGCGGAGAGCGGAGGGCCCCACAGACGTCATTCCCCATGGTGGGGTGACTCTCGTGCAAGCGGGGTGAGGGGGTTTCTGGGTGCCCCATCCGGCTTGCGGCCCCGGGCGGATCGTCACCTCTGCTGTCACACTTTCAGAGGCGTCAGAGGACTTAGGCAGGGGTGGGGGGACGGCCAGGGCCCCTCGCCCCCAGTGTGTCCTGTGGCCGTGTGACGGTCTCGTTCATGCCTGCAGGAGGTCCCCTCAAGCAGGGACAGCTCTGAGTCCCCTGGGGCCCAGCCCGTGAGAAGCGGCCGCTTTGTGGGTGGCTTTCATCTGGGTGCAGGGACAAGGACACACCGTCCCCCGAGGTGGAAATGCCCGCTGCCCTGTGCCTGGGTGCACGCCCTGTCCCCGCCCCGGCCTTGAGGGTGGGCGTGCGCGCGCGCGCAGGGCAGGGGCCCGTGTGCAGGGCAGGGGCACGTGTGCAGGGCAGGGTCACGCGGGCGTGAGCGGCCGGGCTGCGGGGCCCACGGGCGCTGCCGGGCGTGGCAGTCCCAGTGGACCGGCTTCCGAGTGCCCTGCCCTGGGCTCCCCTCGGGGCCCGGTGACGTCAGCCGTGGGCAGCAGCACTGACGTGGATAGACGGTTGCGTCTGTTGAGACCGCGGCCGCAGACGGGCCGTCCACCAGGCTGCCGTGGACGTCCGGACCCAGTCACTCTGCTGGGAGTCCAGCGCTGTCCCTGCATTCTGCCCACCACCCCCCAGCGGGGACAGCCTGAAACGTCTCCGGGCATGGCCGACGTCCCCAGGGCTGACAAGCGGCGGGTGAAGGTCGCTGCCTTGGCGGCAGGAGGCTCCTGCGTCCCTCACCGCCCGGCCTCTGGGAGCAGGGGAGCGGTGGGCAGAGGCGGGTTCGTCACGGGCCGGGGCTGGGCCAGGTGTCCCCTGAGCGCCATTGGCACCTTTCCCAGTGGCACTGGGCACTTCCTGGATCCAGAAGGAGGGCCGGACAGAGGCCCGAGGTTCTAGAAGGTTCCGCACTGCACACGAGCCAGCAGAGGGCGTCTGCACAGACACCGGGGGCTTTTCTGGGTCCTGCCACCCCCACTGCGTCCCGCCCCCACGCGGGTGCTGGGACCCCGGAGGGGCCACCGGCACAGAGGCTCCTCCAGCTCGGCCTGGCCTGGCTCTTAGGGGGAGACGGGGTCCCCCCGGTGCTTGACGCCCTCCCGTGTCCTTTGAGGAAAGCGTGGTGGGGACACAGAGAGACTCTGGTGCCGGGAGCCGGCCACCCCATTCGCGGCCGGGGTGGGCGCACGTGGACGGTGGGGCGCACGGTGAGACCTGCCCGCTGAGCGTGGGGGACCCCTCCGGGGCTCGGGCCATCTTGGGGGCAGAAGCCCTTTGTCTGCGCCTGGCCCTCGCCGGGCCGGGGTGAGGGGCTCCCGGGCCCACATCGGGGTCTGCGGGTTTCCCCGACGACAGCCGAGCCCCGCGGGGGTGGACTCCGAGCCCCGCCCGCCCGCCCTGCCGTGCCCGCCCCGCCGTGCCCGCCCGAGCGCCGTCGCGCTGTCCGCCCCGCGCGGCTCTCTCTGGCGCGGGCTCTCACCTTTATCTTCCCGGCCGAGACGCCGGCGAGGTGGAGGGCCTGGGGGGCCGAGGGGGGGCCCTGGGAACAGCCACACGCACACCAGACGCTGCGCCCCGGCCGCCCGCCGCGTTCTGATGTGGGCAGGGACATTATTTGCTTAAGATTAGGGAGGCCCTGTTAGCGCCGACGCGGGGATCGTGGGAAAAGCAAACGGCTCCGTTTCCAGAAGGACGCGGACGGGTCCTGGGCCCTGGAAGTGGCACTTGATCCAAGGTGTAGGTGGCAGCTGTCACCTTGTCACCGACAGGCCCATTGTTCCCGTCAGGAGGTGCCCCGAGGAGCTGGTGCTGAGTGTCTTCGCCCACAGTCGCTCTGATGTCATGGCTGGGGGCGTCTTGGGGGGCAGAGCACCCCGACTGCAGCACGAGTGGGCAGGGGGCCCAGAGGTCGGGCAGGGGGCCCGGACGGAGGTCGGGGGGCGAGCCCGGCCACGCTGTCCTGCCCCGTGCCACTGGGCTGGTGGCTCAGCCTCCTGCTGCTCCAGCCTCTCATCTGGGCCATCCCAGAGGTGCCGCGTGTCCCCACTTGGTGGCAGGTTGTGATGCTACAGGAGCAAACATGTGTGGCGAGCTCGGCACGGCGCCCAGCCCATCCAGTACGCAGTGAGCAGTGCCCTTGTCACCCTGATACTGACACGTTCCCCCCCCCAGGTCAGTGTCCCCACAAACCCTGCTCCTGCAAGCGAGAGCTGCTGCCGGGGGAGCCCCACCACGGTGGCCCCTGTGAGCACGGCGTGGCGTCCCTCCCCGGGGGCCCCCGCCTCGTCCCGGCTCCTCCTGACTCTCTCCCGGCTGCAGAGAACGCACCCTCTGTGTGGCACGCAGGGCCGAGGAGGGGTTGCGGGCACAGCAGGGCCCCCCTGCAGCCATGGCCCTCACATGCACCCCAGGAAGCCCTTCGCTCGACGGGGAAACCGAGGCCGGGCTGCTCCCTGCCCCGCTGGGGAAGGGGACCGAGGTGTGTGTGGGGCTGAGTCTGGCTCTTTACTCCGACCGCGGCCGGTGGGGCGGGACAGGGCACGGAGCTGGCCGAGGCGAGGGAGGGGCCCAGCGGGCCGCAACCCCCTGTGGCGGCCTCCCCAGGTGCAGCCAGGCCGCTTGGCCGGGGTACCTGGCAGCCTCCCCGCCCCCGCACCTCTCCAGCCCCAGCCCCTCCCCTGCCTCAGTGCCTCTGGCCCCAGACGCATTTGCAAAGCCCTGAGCCCCTCGCGCCCCCCGCTTATCTGCCGGCCTGGGTCTTGTGGTCACGCTTCCCCGGCTCTGGAATGCCCCTCTGGCCGGCCCAGACCGCCGCACGCAGGCCAGGCCGGCCTGCCCCCGCCCCGTTGGACACGCACGGCGCGCCCGGCCCCGCTCACACCACCCGGGCCCCTGAGCCGGCCCTGTCCGGCCTCGGCACACCGGGGCGTCCGACCCGCGGCCTCTCGCCAGCCCTGCCCCGAACAGTGTCCGCGGTGCTGGAAGCCGCAGTAGGGTGCAGAGGGCCCGGCCCCAGCCTGCCCCGGACAGACCCGTGGCTGGCCGCTCTCGCCCAGGGTGAATGGGCCTCAGCAAAGACCCCAGCCAGGGGCCGCACCCCTCTCCAGGGCGCTCTGCACCCCACAGCACCCCCAGGCCCTTGCACCCCGTCTCCCGCTGTGGTCAGCGCCAGACCCTGGGCCTGTCTCCCTCAGCAGGTGCTCCAGAGGTGACCCCCAGATCTGAGCACTGCTGGCCAGGCAGGCAGAGGGCTGCTGGGTGGCCTCCCCACAGACACCAGGCCTGGCCTCCGTCTGGGACGTGAGCCGGGGTGCTGGGCCGGCTGCTGCGGGGCCCCGGACCCCCTAAGCAGGGGAGCAGGGAGGCCGGCTCTAGGTGGTCACAGGCAGGTAGATCACCCACGGTCGTGAGCTGTCACCGTGGCCCACGCCGCACGCGTCCCACAGACAGACTCGGTGGGGAGGCGCACAGGGGAATGGGGCCTGGCGGCTGGCCGGGGCCTGCTGCGGGCTCCAGGGCAGCTCGGGGCCGCCTCCCTCCCGTCCCCAGCCCCCGAAGAAGCCCCCGGCCACTCTTGGGGACCAGCCCGTCAGGTGGGCGCCCGAGGCGTGCTGGGCTCGCGCCCAGGCCCCACTGCAGAGCACCCCCATCCCCCCCCACCTGTGTGTCACCTTTGCACATGACACGGAAACTTGCTGGGTACCAAAGGCGCCGACCTACACCCAAGCCACCTATTGTTCACCTAACTGGGTAGAGGCCCCTGCGGGGGACCCTGAAATGTGGGGAGCGGGGCGGGGCGGGGTGGGGCCGTCTAATGTCTGTCTCCGGTGTGTGGCCAGTCACGGCCCCCCACCTCCCGTTTGGCGGGGCCTGGTGCCGGGTGCATGTGCCGGGGCCTGGTGCTCGGCGGGGACGATTCACGCCCGGTGTGAGGGGTCCCACCCAGCGCAGAGTTAGGGACAAGCGGTGCCGTCCTCGCTCATCAGACGGGCGGGCGGCCCGTGGGCCTGTCACACGCAGCGGGCGTCCCCGAGGCTTGATGAGGGAGGCCGGGCCCGAGGGAGGAGGAAGGGGGAGGAGAAATAAAACGAGAGCCAACTAGTGAGAGGGCGGAAGTGCTACTGGAATCCCGCCCCCCACGTCCCCCACGAGCAGCAGCAGCCCCCGGGCGCGGTGTGTTGAGCGGGAGACGGGGAAGTGGGGGGCAGGAGAGCATCTGGGGGAGAAAAATGATTAAACCCAGCAGCTGCCGAGGGAGACGGGACTCTGCGAAGGGAGGGCTGCCGGGGGGGCAGCCGGCGGGCAGGGGGTGCGGCCTCGTGCCCCAGCACCACCGTGGGGCATCGAGGGGGGACCCCCACCCCAACTCGCTGGGGGCCCCCCAGAAGATGGCCCCGTGCCCATGCCCTCCCACGAGTGTCCCCTTGGGATGTAAAGTGTGTGGCCATCCACTCTGCTCTTTGGGGGGTCGCTCAGGGTCTGGGGAAAGGGGACCCTGGTGAGGCTTATGCTGGCACAGCCGGGCCACCTGCGGGCATCTGCCCCCCATCCTGCCCCAGGAGGCTCAACACCAGGTCACAGCAATGGGGAGGCGGCCTCCTGCTCTGGCAGAGTAAGGGCCTAGGTCCCCACTGCAGGCCGGAACCCCACAAAGTGGGCTGCAGAGTGGGGGGCAACGGTGGGACAGGGGGAGAGAGACAGTGACAGAGAGACAGAGACAGAGAGTGCGAGAAAGTGGCTCAAACGTGGAGCTGCCAGTGCTAAGTACGTGCCGTGCGGTGCGGGTTCCAGGCGGGGGGCTCGGAGCGTGATGGGAGAGGCGGGGAGACCCCCGCCCGGCCCCTTCCCGGGGTCGCCCCGGCAGCTGGTCCACCAGGTGTGAGGCAGCACTGGCTGCAGACCCAGATGAGCCCCCACCTGGAAGCACCGCTGCCGATGCAGCAGGTGGCGTGCCAGGCGGGGCGCCGGGTCCACCTGGCACTGAGGCTGCGCGCGCCCGCGGGTCTCCAGGGCGCCTCTGCTTTGCGGGTGGGGGGAGGGGGGGAAAGACCAGGTTTGGAGCTTGTGGCGGGCGCTCCACCTAGCGGGGACAGACCCCTGCTCCCCGCTCCCCTTCTCTGCCGAGTGGGGTTGATGGGCCCAGGCCGTCCAGGGCCAGGGCAGCTGTTCTCATGGGGGGAGAAACGGAATAAAAGACAAAAACACCGCTCTGGTTTTTACACAAACAATGAAAATCGCCCGGCCTGTGGGAATGGTGGTCCAGGAGCTCCTTGGTCCGCGGTACTGCGTACCCCGCTGAGGCCACCCCCCGGGACACCCGCAGCCCCGGCACCCAGCCTCTGGGCCGGGGGTGGCTCTCATGGGGCGAAGACCGCCTGCCCTGGGGCGTCCTGCCGCCGGCCGCTGGCGTGCTTCCTCTCATGTCCCTGCAGACACGGCCCTGCCCAGTGTCCCTGGGACACTGAGCAGGCCCAGGACGCGGTCTCCTCCCGAAACACAGCCCAGCGGACCCGCGTCCCAGGTAGAAATCCCCAGGAGGGTCTTCCGGACACCTGCCCCACCTGCCTGGGGGGGCCTCCCCCTGCCAGCCCTGTCTGGGGCGCCTCGGACGGCCCGTCGTCCCGTAGACGAGGACAGCTGGGAGGCAGGGGGACGCAGGCTCCCCGTTCAGTCATCCCCAGGGTGGAGGGCCCGCTGGGGCACCCGGCGGGCTTGGTCTGTCTGGGTCTGAGAGACAAGAGACGGTTCACGCCAGCCTGATCGTCCCCGGCGGGCCAGCCCGTGCTCCTGCCCAGGGGGCCGTGCGGACGTGCAGCGGCCCAGACAGGCCCCCGCGCTCTGCTGGCTATTTCTGGAGATGGCGTTCTGGCTTGTTTTCCTCCCAGGCTCGGGAACGGAAGGGCTGACGGGGAGCCCGACACCGTCAGCGGGGGCCGCGTGCCCCCCGCAGGGCGGGGACTGGCCGGCGTCGCCTGGTGCTGTACCGGGGGGCGCCCTGTGCATGGGGGTCCGGACGGGAGGCTGCCCGGCTTGGCTCTCGAGCCGGGTGCCCTCCAGGAAGCTGCCTGTGGCCGGGGCCCCGCCTGCTGGGCACCCCACCCCGAGGCCCTCGCCAAAGCCCAGCTGTGCCCGAGAGCTGCCAGCGGGGCCCCCCAGCTCCTTCCTCTGCCAACCCTGACTTCCGGCAGAGGCTTGCCCGACCCACGGCCCAAGTGCAGGGACCCCTGAATAGTGATGAAACTTTATGTTTGCACCAACGTACGTGCCACCTGCACGAGAGTGTCACACCTGCACCGTCACCACGCCAGGCCCTGGCCACAGCCCCGGGCCACACAAACGACGGAACGGGCCTGGACTGGAGCACGGGACTGCTCCGTGGGCCCCAGCTCCCGGCGGCAGAGCCGGACACCGCCGCCCTCTGCCTGGAGGACAGGTGTCCTTCAGGTGGCCCCGCCCAGGGCACGGGGCCCAGCTGGGCAGTCTCGCCTCGCACTGAACTGAGATAAGATTCACAGCAGAGGGCGCCTGAGCAAGCAGGCTGTGCAGGCCACCCCGCCACCCCCACCCCGCCCAGCACGGGGCGGCAGGGCCCAGCTCGGGGAGCTGGTGGGACACAGAGGCCCCCAGGACAGCTCGGCAGGAACCTCCCTGAGATGTGGGCACCGACCCCGGACCCGGGAGGGAGGAGAAGCTGCAGCCTGGGCTGAGCTGATCTGCACCCCGCTGCCCCCCACTTTGCTGATGGGGCCCCTCGGCTGTCCCAGGACAGGTGGGCCTGCTGGGCTGGCGGTGTCTGCACTGAGCGGCAGCGGCCGAGGGCCCCGCTGCCCGCGGCTGCCCTTGCCGGGTGCCTGACCCCCGGGTTATCGGGCCGGCGGCCTGGGTGATGACCTCGTCAGGCGCGGCGGCCACGTCAGCACCTTTCTGAAGCCCCTTTTATCACTCGGGGCGTGCTGGTGCGGTGCTGTCAGCACTGCCCCCGACACCCGCTCTATCTTATCTGCCCCGGGCGGGGACCCTCCCGGCAGCCAGAGAGCAGGTCTGGGAACACGGCGTCCAGACGGCCGGCCGGGGGGCCGGGCAGGGTGAGCGGACCGCGGCCTCCCGAGCCGGGGCTGCGCAGGACGCACCGACTTCTGGCGGCCGACACTCAGCCCCCACGTGACTGCGCGTGAAGCCCCAGGCGCTCCCCAGCGCCACCTGGCACTGAGGCTGGGTCCCCCACCCCCTGCCAGAGGCCGGAGCCGAGAGCCAGGACCTGTGGGCGCCCGGCCTACTGCCTCCTGCTCCCCGCTTCCTGAGCAAGACGCCCCTCACGCGCCCGACCCACTGTGCACTCTGGATGCGCCCAACCCACTATGCGCTCCCGGACGTGCCAGACCCACTGTGAGCTCCTGGACGTGCCCGACCCACTATGTGCTCCTGGATGTACCCGACCCACTGTGCGCTCCCGGACGCACCCGACCCACTGTGTGCTCTGGATGCGCCTGACTCATTATGCGCTCCCGGACAGGCCACCTTCTCACCTGGCGGCCGAGAGAGGCCACGGGGCCCACTGCTCGGGAGACTAGCTCAGGCCCTTCGGGAGGCTATGTGGGGCGGGGTGGCCCCACGAGGCCCCAGCGGCTGGTGTCAGGAGCCCTGACATTAAGAGGGCCTTCCTGGCAGGGCCTGAGGGCAAGGGCTGGATGCCTGGTGAAGCCTAGGGTACCTCCTGGGCCCGCCCCACACATTTTGACCGGCCCGTGAGTCCCCGGGCCAGGCCCACTGCTCTGATGGAGATGGCTTTGTCCCCAGGCCTCTGGCCAGCAGGTGCACCCCTGGCGCTGCGTAGCTGCCCCTCCCGCTTGCCTCCGTCCGCTCTGCCCGGGGCCTCCACGCACACCCTGGGAAGCGACCACCAGCCGGTCAGCGCGTGCTGTGTGCGGAAAGCTCCTCACAGCCCGGTGTCGGCGGGCGCTGGGGTCAGGCAGCGCGGGGACACACGGGCCTGGGCCCGCTGGCGAGCCGCGTCCTCACCCGGGGACCCACACAGGGACGCCCGGGGCCACCGCGTGCCAGGGTCGACTCTCCACCTCTTCTCACCCCCCGTTCCCCTCCCCCCGCCTCGTGCTCCCCTCCCCCCACCTCGTGCTCCCCTCCCACGCATGCTGTGCTCCCCTCCCGCACGCGCTGTGCTCCGCTCCCATGCTCCACGTGCTCCAGACAAGGTCCGTGTGCTGCCGCCACATGGGCTCTGCCCGCCGGCCCTGCACCGGCCCGAGCAGCCGGCCCGCCCTGCGTCTGGTTCCGGCCTTGGCAGACAGCTGAAGGGCCGCTGAGTCACACAGCTCGGGACTCGGGTCCTCTAGGGAACCGAGGGCCTGGCACCTGCCCCGGGGACACCTGGAGGACCCCATGGCCACCTGCAGGACCCTCGGGGCCGGTGCTCGCCTGTGGGGAGGGCTGGGCGCCTAGGGTGGGGACCAGGACCAGGCGGGACTGGGATGAGCTATGGCTTGCTCTCCTTGGGGCCCTGGGTGTGGCCTTCTCCTCCGCGGCCGGGGACCTGCCTGTCCATGGTGGGCACAGTCCAGAGGTGCGAGAGGGACTGTTTTACACACCAGAACGACGGGCGACCCTCTGCGTGGCCCCTGGGGATGGCTCTGACCTGCTGTCTGCCCCCGGCTGCCTCCTACACACATGTTGAGCGCCTGCTGTATACACAGGTCTGCCCTGGGTGCTGAAGAAAGTGGGGTGCACCTTCCAGAGGCAGACGGCAGCGCTTACCGGTGGGACCCACCTCCCCCCGCCGGCCAGGCCCGGGCGCTCCGGCTCCTTCCGGGGCTAAGGCTAGGGAACCAGTGACGTGCAGAGGCTCTGAGGGTCTCCCCGTCCCTGGGCCTGGTCCCCCACCCGGAATGGGGGGCCGGGCCCCCTTCCAGGCTCACTCTCGGCGCGGAACCCCGTGCACGATCGTAATTCGAGGGCAAGTGGCTTAGGAGGGGCGGTCCCCACCCCGTCCCGTGTTCCTGGGGCCACACGTCGTCTGGGACCAGGCTTGGAGCACCTCGGGGACCTCACGGTGCTCTCGGCAGGGCTGGGGGGCATTCCCTGCGTCTCCTGGAGCCCGCCCCTCCACGCCCGCTGTTCTGTTCACACGCCTGCCCCGTGGCAGAGCCAGAGACCTCTCGGGGAGGGACAGCGGTGGCGCAGCCCTGGTCGGCTGCACACACGCACGCCGGGCGAGAGGCGCTGGCAAAGCCCACGGAAACGCGGGCCCAGGGCCGGTCCGACAGCAGACGGGACGTCCCGCCCGTGTGGGCCCCGTGGGTGCCCGCTGGGCGCTGGCCGTGCCCCGGGCGGGTGCGTCGGAGCTGGGCCCACCCCACGGTGCCACCAGTGAACCCTGGTCTGGCCCGCCGCGGCAGGGAAGGGTCTGGGACGTGCGGGCGGGCCGCTCGGAGGGCCTTGGCGAACAGCTCCGGGTTTCCACGGAAAGCCCAGGAGGGCCCGGCCTTATGGGCGAAGCCCTCGTCCCGGGCAAACCCGAGACGGACACGGACTACGCTAGTGCGCGGCCAGGAGGCGGCCCGGGCGGGGGCGTCGGAGCGAGCGACCGGGGCAGAGGGCGTCGTGCGCGTGCTCAGAGGGTGCCTAGGGCAGAGCCGGCACGGCCCCTGGGAGACTGGGGTGCATGAGGATGAGGAAAGGGAGACCCCGGGACTGATGGAGGCAGGAACTTGGGGTGTCCCCGTGGGATCGCTGAGGAATCACGCTGTGGGCACGTTTGGGAGACCACAGCACATCCAGAAGGCTCGCCCGTGCTTTCGGATGGGACACCACCTCCAGCCAGCCAGCCCGGCACCCCGCCCGAGGCCCCCTGAGCCCGGGGGACACCTTCATCACAGCAGCCATGTCAGCGGCCCGAGGCCCCCCGCTTCACGCGAACCCCAGAGCGCGCCGCCCCCCGCCCCGGGCCCAGCCAGAGTGGGGGGGGAACAAAAAAGGAAACCCGATGAACAGTTTCCGTAGCCAACACTTTCCACATTCAATTATTTTGAAATTAAATCATCTCTCCCTACGAGAGAAAGGAAAGCGCCCGCTCGGCTCAGCCCCGCCGGCCGCACAAAGCCGGCATTGTGGGCCCGGCGGGGAGCGCGTCTCCGTGGAGCCCGCCCCTCAATGCCCCTTTCATACGCACGCTCACGGGCGGCCCCCGCCACGGCCCTGCGCGGGGCAGACCCTGGCCCGCGGCCACACGGCCTCTGTGGGGCTCTTGTCGGCTCCTGGGGGCCTGGGCGGGGGACACCGGGAGGCCTGGGCAGAGCGGAAAGGCCGCAAGGGACCCTCTGAGGGTGGCAGTGACGGGGTCCAGTGACACCCAGGGGACACATCAAAACCAGGGGTGCGGGCTCTGCAACGGGCTGCGTCTCCTTCTGAGGAACAGGAGAGGCGCCCGTGCCAGCCCCGTGCCCTGGCTGTGGTGGGGACGAAGGCACGAGCCGTGTGGCGTGCGTGGATTATGGCGGGGGGGACTCTGGATGCCCCTGTTCCCAGCAGGCGGAGCACCCGCAGCTGGCCTCACCCACCCGCAGGTAACAATTATACACACCTGCAGCTGGCCTCACCCACCTGCAGGTAACAATTATACACACCTGCAGCTGGACTCACCCACCCGCAGATAACAACTCTACGCGCTGGACGAAATAGTTGTAAAAACTATCTGAAAGCATCAGAGAGTGACACGACGCGGGAGACAACGAGAGGGGGGTGGCCCTCGAGGGAAGACGCTGCACCGCTGACATCCGTGACCATCTGGCTGTGCCCGCGATGCCACCGCCCCGTCCGCCTGGCACAGGGCAGCTAGAGCTCCCCAGAGAGCCCAATCTTATCGGGTCGAGGTGTCTGCACACGGGGCTGGACGCTGCCAGAGCGGCTGTCCATCGAGGTGACACAATTGAGGGGAGAGGAAGGTGCCACAGACAGGTGAGCCCCGGGGTGCATGTTAACCCCACACACACACATTGTGGGTTCATTCCCATACCGCCCACGCCTGGGAAAGACCGCAAGGAGCCCGGTGGAAGCCGACAGCCATGAGGCCGAGAAAGCTGAGCAGAGGTTTCGGCTGCCGCCCGTGAGAGCAGGGGCCAGAGAGAGTCTGGAATCTGAGTCTCGCCGGCACAGAGGGGTGTGGTGAACGGCTCTGGTTTTCCACTAAGAGTCGACACGGGCCGTGCCTTAAGAGCAAAGCCCATATCCTGAGACCAAGAGCAAAAGTGAAAAAGACGCAGCCTCACCAAGGGTACGGTCGAGCTTCTGCAAGGTGGCCTTCAGGGGAGCAGCTAGTGACTGAAAAGTCTGCAGGGACCAAAAACAGTGCTCCTCAGGGGGTCCCCAAATCCAGAGTGTCCACCGTGTAGCATCTACAAAGTCCAGTAAAATTAAAAAACGAAACCAAACAAAACAACAAACTACTCAATGTACAAAGAAACAGGAAAAGATAACTCACAGTCAAGAGAAAAAATTATTCAAGAGGAACTAATTATTCTGACGTGACCCAGATGTTGGAGTTAGCAGACAAAAGCTTTCAAGCAGCGATGGCAAATGTGTCCAAAGACTTAAAGGAAAAGGTCATCGTAAGGAACGCATAAATAGGACACGACAGCAAATGCAAAATGCAATGAAGAACCAACTTCTAGAGCTGAGAAGGACAATGTGTGGAATGAACAAGCCTTTTGATGGGCTTTCAATCACGAGGCAGAGACAGCAGAAGAAAGGGGACGCGCACAGCGTCGCCGTGGCATGGGGTGGGTGTGTAATTGGAGTTCCAGAAAAAAGAGAGGAAATAGGAATTGGAACAGAAAAAAATGTGAAAAAAAAGACCAAAAAAGCATTAAACACACACACACACACAAAATTAAAGATGTCCACTCATCAAAACACTCTGTTAAAAAAATAAATTAAAAAAAAAAAAGGCAAACCATACACTGGGAAATATACTTGCAATACCTATAAATGACCAAGGACTTGTGTCCAGAATGCAGAAAGCTCTCCTAAAAATCAATCATTAAAAAGACAAACGGTGCAATAAAAAAAAAAAGTGAACAAAAGACTTTAAAAAAAAAACACTTCACAATAGTTAGATTCAAGGCTAATCCATACGTGACATGGAAATACGCTTAACACCGTCAGTCTCCAGGGACAGGCACGCGGCCACCACGCGCTGTCACTTCACACCCACCGAAACGTTAACGTCGAAAAGACTGACGACGATAAACCTCAGGGAGAGTCGGAGCACCCAGAACCTTCGGCCACCGTGGAGGGGGAGGCAAAGTCGCTCACCGCGGTGGGACACCGCCCGGCGATGCCTCCCAAACCCAGACGCACACCCGCTCTGTGCCCCGGGCGGCACACGCGGGTGCCGTGAACGCTGAGGTCTGCGCAGCGGCCGAGCACGGATGTCCACCGCGAGCAGATCCGTGATGATGGCCCAGGCCCGGAGCCGAGCGGGAACGCCCGCCCACAGGACGAGGCGTGGAGAGCCTGCGGCGTGTTCACCGCGGAGACACTGCTGCGCCATCGCGAGAGGCAGCGGCTGACGCGTGTGGTGGTGTCCGCTCAGCACCGGTGACTGGTGAGCAGAAGAAGCTGCCGGAGCCCAGACGGTGCGCGTCTCCCTGTGCGACATTCACAGACAGGGCGGAGCAGTGGTGGCCCTCGGTCCCCCGGGGGGGTGCCGGCCGGACGGGGCGGGAGTGATGGAAACAGCCGGGATCGCGGTTCTGGTGGTGATGGTGGTGACACCTGTCGACAGCCGTCCCACTGCGTTCAGGTCCGTGCAGGTCGTCACGCCTGTCACACGTCGCGCATGCGGGGCTCTGAGGCGGGGCTGCCGGGCTGAGTCTCAGCGCCACCGCGGGCAGGGCTGGGGGCCTCACACCCTCCCCGGTGCAGACGGGGCGCTCGACCACGTGGGGTTGTCGGTGATGGCTGAAGGAGGGACTCCTGGGACGGGGCTGGCACCGAAGAAAACGCTCGGTCCTCATCAGGGCTCGCGTGTGGACTGGGGGTTCCACAGTCCCTTCTGGGGTTCGGAGGGGGTGTCAGTGGCCGGGGGGCGCCCAGAGCTGTCCCCGGCACCCACGGGGTGAGCTTCTCCGGCGGCTTCTTCTGGCGGAGCACAGCGGGCCTGACACATCACCTCGACGGGCCCTAAGCGGGTCTCGCTCCGGCTGAGTCCCGACGTGTCTGACCTTCGGGCTCAGAGAGCGCCCCCGTCCTGTCCGCTCCTCACCGTGGGTGGCGCCGGCCAGCCTGGCGTGCCACGCCGACGGACGCCCCCGGTCCCTCACTCCAGGAGACGTCACTGGCACTCAGCTCGGCCCTCACTCTGCACCACCCTCCTCCCTCAAAGAGACGGACGCTCCTGGGGCTGTGGCCGGCCCCGTGCTCCGCCCCGGCCTCCACCCCTGACGTGACGCGTGGCCCGGCCCCTGCTGGGCGTGCAGGACAGGAGGGGGTCCCCGTCACTGCCTCTGTGCCCCCCACAGCATCTGGGCCTCAGCCGGGTGTCAGCCTGCGTGCTTCGCACTGGACGGGTCCCACGGACGTCCCTGTGCCCTGCGCGTGACACTCATGCCGTAGGGTGACAGGGAGGCAGGGCTGGGGTGGACCCGGGCACCCGCGATTGGATGGTCCTACTCCCCACGGGGCGCCCCGCACCGCACTGCCTGCTGGGAAGTGCCCTGGGCCAGTCTCCCGGGGTCCGCGCTCCGCCTCCCCCAGGGTGCCCTCCAGACACTCCCCCGTGCTCAGCTGTGCCCCTCTGCCCGCGCCTCCCTCAGCCAGTCTGTGACTCCTGCCCCCTGTCCCACCCACCCCTCCCCTGCGAATGTCATAAAGGGACCATTGTTCGTCCCGATGATCTTTACAGAAGCAGGCCCCCAGCGAGGGGAAACATTTAGTTAATAATTTAACACTGTGCTGTCTGCTGAATTTTCAGGCCCCCGAATAAGATCGATGGAGCCAACAATTGGCTTATTGAGTTTGCCGGCTGCTCCCGAGGACAAGGCGGGCAGCGAAGGGACGGCCGCGGTGCGGGGGAGGGGCGCGCCGAGCCGGGGTGGGGGTGGGGGACGTAGATGGTATCGATGCAAATTGTCAAAAATAATTGTTTTAGTTTTCCCTGGGAATGTTCCAGACACCCCCGGACGGACGCGGCGGCCCGTGGCGCTGGCTCTGCGGGGGCGGGGTCTGGCACTCGGCGGCGTTCTGCTGCCCACCCCCCTCCCCGAGACGCTGGTCAGGTAAATGCTGGTGTTCATTATGTTATGGGGTGTCCCCACATCGTTCGGGGGGGAGAAGGCAGGGGGCGGCAATGCCCCGGCCGAGGAGGGACGCTTGGTCCCCGACTCCTGTCCCTCTAATCGTTTCCGGCCTCAGCCTCCCGCCCAGAACCTCAGCCTCTTCTGCGGAGCGAGAGGCCGCCCGTGGCCGGCCCTCAGCCCCCTGGCCCGTGGCTTCCTCCTTCCCCACCGATGCTGGCAGCCGGGGACGTGCAGGGCGGGTGCGAGGAGCTGGCATTTCTCGGGGGTGGGGGGCTGGGCAGATGCTGTCGATCATGGCTGGATCTCACCTGCGCTCAGGCCCAAGGTGGGGTTGTCACCGGCACTGTCCCTGCCGGAGGCGGTGGGGTCTCGTGACACAAGCGGGCGACCTCTCCGAGAGCCCTGCCCACGCCCGTCTGGCCTCCCTGCCTATGTCCCCTTGCAGGGGATAAAGTCGCCTTGTCCTCTAGGTCTCAGCCCAAGCTGCGCCGCCTCCAGGGAGCCCTCCAGGGTTTGCTGAGGGAGGCAGACCCCCGCCCGCCTCTGCTGAGCACTTTCCAGAGCCCCGCTCCCACCCCAGACTGCCGTCACTCATCCGTCTGTCCGTCCAGGCACGATTCTGGGGCACGGAGGCCCGTCTGTGCCCTCCCCCGGGCCGAGGTGGCATGCCGGGTGGGGGGCTCGCCCCCGTCCCCGCGACCTGCTTACACTGGGCAGTGCCCCCACGACGTACAGTTCGGCCTCAGCGGCTGGGGGACGGCACGGCCAGGAAACTGTCCTCCGGGAGGGGAAGATGGGGAACGCCTCTGAGTGCCCGGGAGGGAGGGACGGAGCGGGGTACACGGTCCCGAAGCTTCACACCTCGCCCCGTCCACGCGCAGAGACCCGAGGGCTCCCTGGCCAGACCCCGGGTGCCGGGTGCGTCCCCAGGCAGCCGAGGGCCCAGCCTGGCGGCCCAGCCTGGTTACCAGCACTAGGGCTCAGCCGGGAGATACCCATCAGCCACCTGCCCCGGGCAGACGGACGGACGGGGCGGCGCGCCCGGCCCCCCACTTCGAAAGGAAGGTCCGAAATCAGGAAGTCTGGCTCGGGGCCCCGGGGCCTCTGGGGTTCTTGCTCTTTGGTCCGATGCTCAGATAAGGGGGTGGCTGGGGTGTCCTCCCTCCCACAGGGCCCTTGCGAGGAGCCCCAGAGCTCCCGTCCCCGACGGCCAACGGGGGATTCTGGCGGCACTCGGAAGCCCCGTGCCACGGCGGGGACAGACGCACGCTCTCTCTTCCCCCCTCACTGTCTGACCCCCCAGACGGCCAGGCCAGGCCGCCTGCAGCCCCAAAGGAACGTGGCCGGCTCGTGTCTCTAGGGGGACGCAAACCAAACAGTGACAACTGGGGCTGGACCCCACAAAGCTGGAGGCGTCTGTGAGTGTGCACGTGTGTCTGTGCGCATGCACGTGTCTGAGTGCTCGTGTGTGCGCCCGTGTGTCTGTGTGTGCCTGTGCATGTGTATGTGTGAGCGTGTACAACGTGTCTGTGTGCACACACACGTGTCATGTATGTTTCTGTACATATATGCATCTGTGCACGTGCACGTGTGTCTGTGCATGCCTGTGGGTCTATGGGTGTGCATGTGCGTGCACACACACACGTGTCTTGTGTTTCTGTGCATAACGCATGTCGGCACGTGCACGCGTGTCT
Source organism: Macroglossus sobrinus (assembly GCA_004027375.1). NCBI lineage: Eukaryota > Metazoa > Chordata > Mammalia > Chiroptera > Pteropodidae > Macroglossus > Macroglossus sobrinus. Next base: position 20,163 of record PVKZ01006060.1, read on the forward strand.
GCCGTGTCCACGGGCCTCACGTGTCGTGTCCTCTCCCTCCCTCCTTCTCCGGCACCGAAGCTCGGGGTGTCAGGCTCCCTCTAGATCATCGAGCAAGAGGGGCGTGCACGTGCACGTCAGCGAGAAGTGCCACCTCCTGTGCCACCTGCGTCCCCGAGCAGAGAGACCAAAGGAAACCTGTCCCAGCGCACGTGGAGGGGGTCGGTCTCCCAGCTCAGAGTTGCCCGGGCCCTGTGGCCTGTGCCCCCAGCCTCGGCCCCCGGCGCCCAGGAGCGGGGTGGCACGGCAGCCTCCCCGCCACTGGCCTCGAGCAAACCAGTCCCTGTGCCCAGAAACAATGGCCTGTGGGTGACGCCTCCGGAACCCGGAACCCAGCGTGGTCCTGGGGCCTCGCTCCACCCCCGGACTGCAGCTTCCGAGTCGGGGTTCTCTGCGGACTGCTGTCCCCAAAGGAGGGGCCGCTGTCGGCTCAGGGGGGCACCGGGCAGGAAAACCCACCCGCTCTGGGGAGCCCCTCCTCTCCCTTCTCCCGAAGTACACTTCCGTGGGGGCGTGCACGTGGGCAGACACACCGACACACATGTGCGCACGCAGACAGACACACAGATGGACACGTGCGCATGCAGGCAGACACACATGGATGCACACACGTGCACATATGTAAGGGCACACGTCCCACATGTGCGCACACAGGCAGACACGCACCGACACACACGTGCACGTTTGGGCACATGCCCCACACATGCACACACAAGCAGACACACCGATGCACACATGCACATATGGGCACACGCCCCACACGTGCACACACAGACACAGCGATGCACACACATGCACATATGGGCGCACGCCCCACACCTGCACACACGTAACGCGTGCACACACAAATGCACGTGCAAACACTTCCTCACGCTCACACGTTCTCACGCACACACACATTCCCGCCCGCCCTCTGGCTGTGTCCGAGGGGCCACGCGCAGTGGTGTGGCCTCGTGGGCAGGCCACGGCGACCCCACTCTCCACGGTCCCCGCGAGCACAGCTGAGGGGACGGGCTCACGCATGTTTGTTCAGTGACACCTGGGGGTGTCCGTCAACACAGACATCACTCCCTCCTCGGTCGGCTCCTGACGAGCTCTGAATCTGGGTGAGAGCTGGGCCCGGGTCGCCGGGGACCCGTGCAGCCCTCCACGAGCTCACGGTGGCCTGGCCCCGTGGCTGCCGTGAGCCCTGCAGAGCTGCAGGCACTCGGGGGCGGGAGGGGGGGCCGGGCGGCGGCTCCTGTCGCGCGTGCCAGGCTGGCCCTCTCCACCGGACGCAGGACGGAGCAGGGGAGGGGGGCGGCCTTTGAGAGAGCGACATGTTTTCCTGCGGGAAGTTTATTTGCAGACTGATGTCCGAGGTGTGTTTCCCTTCGCCAGCCTCAGCCAGAGGCGAGAGCTCAGATGTCCCCGGCCACGCTGGCTCTTTGAAGCCCTGTTTGTGTGTTTGGATTGGCCGGTCCCCACGCGAGGCGCACGGACTCCGCGCCCCTTGGGGCCTCGTTAAGCGCCCTCTCGGACACGCGCCTGGCGGGGCGAAGAACGCACTCTCTGTGGAGGCCTTGGGGGGGGCAGGGGCCCCCACGTCCTCCTGGCCCCGCCCGGCCCCTCGACCTCTGTCAATGACGGCCTTTCATTCGCTTTCCGAAGCAGAAGGGCTGAGGGGGGCCGCCTGCGAGGGGCGCTTCCTCTCGCGGGAGGGCCCTGCAGCCCCTCCCCGCCCCCCACCTCCGCTCAGGCCCCCCCCTGCATGGAACCTCAGCCTCCACCCTCTGCGCCCGCCTCCAGGCTGGGCCCAGATGGGAGCCAGTCCACAGTCCCTCTGGGCACCCGCCGGGGCCCGCGCCACCCCAGGGGAGCCCCTGGCCCCGAGCGCACAGGGCGGCGTCCTGCTGGGGTGCAGACACGGGTCCCGGCACGGGTTGTGGTGGCCCCATTGCACCCCACCCCCCCGTCTGTCACGTCAGTTCGCCGTGGGGCCGAGCTGAGAGCGAGGGGCAGCTGGGCACACCCTGGCTGCAGCCCCGGGACTGTGGTCACGGGCAGCGCTGAGAGTCACTCTGGAGCGCGTGGGAGCAGCCGGAAGTGGCCGGGGGGGACGACGGAGGCGCGCGGGGCCCAGGGCCCAGGCAGTGTCCGGGCGAGGCCTTGGGCCCCTCGGCGCGGGGGCCGGTGGCCTTGGCGTCACAGCATGGAGGGCTTGTGCTGCATCCTGCCTTGTTGCCTAGCAACGGGAGGTGACGGGCAGCCCCAGCAACAGGAGGGGCGGGGACGGATGGGCTGACACTTGATGGGGATGCTGGGAAGCTCTGAGACCCCACCGGGTCCAAGACTGGGAGACGCGGCCCTGCCCAGCCACCTTCGACTGCGGGAGTGTCCTGAGTGTGGCCCCGGGCGCCCTCGGGGAGAGGGAGGGCCGACCTCTGGCTTTCTCGTGCGCTGGGCACCGCTCTCAGGCTCCTTGCCGACGGCAGCCCCAGCCCTGGCCTGGCTCCCGGGCCCGTGGCCCTGCTCCCACGAGGCTCCGGACCACGCCGTGCCCCGTGATGGCATCGTGTCCGCGGTGGGCCACGCGGACACGCCCTCAGGCCCTGTGACAGGTGAGGACGCGCGAGCGCCCCGGGACGGGGGCCTGGCCCTGATCACACGTCGTGGGACTGAAAGACGCACCAAGCCGGCCGGCTGCACCCCGATTGCTCCTGGCACAGGGATGGTTCCAGATGCTTTGGGAGGAAGGGGCTTTGAGCCCGGGGTGAGGCTCCCTCTGCACATTCCAGGGCTGGGTCTCTCCCCTCCGATCCCGTCGTCCTGGTCTGAGCCCCCATTCCTGCAGGAACTGGGGGACGCTCCAGAGATAGGGCTCGGGGACTGCGGGCTCAGGACCCCAAGTTCCTTCCCAGGCTGCTGCTCCGAGCTCAGAGCCCCCCACTCACGGGGACCGGCTCCTCCACCACAGCCAGAGAGCACGCCGGGGCCCCCCGGCCTCCCGAGCCAGACCCCTGCCCTGCCGCGGGGGTCCCCGACACTCACGCCTTGTTGACTCCAGCCCCCACCACCCCCACCCCGAGGGGCCCCCGGTGTCCCCAGAGGGACAAGCATCCAACCCCCAGGACGCCGCGGCCCTCCGTCCCACCACCTCCGCCACCACCAAAGCGACTGCGCGTTGTCACCGCGACAGCAGCGGACAAGCGTATGACCCGGCAGTCCTGCTCCGGCTGGGCCCTGGCCGCAGGGGCCGCAGCGGCCCGCTCCCCAACGCCGGACGCCCGTCGACAGCCGACCCGGTGAGCAGAACGGGGCCCACCCACAGCGGACTGTCCCCCTGCTGGGCAGGGGCCCGGCACTCTGCCCCGGGCTGCCCCACGCCCCCAAAACACGCTGCTGAGCGGACGCAGGCGGCCACAAGGGGTGTGTGTCCACGGATCCCTCCACGTGCGAGGCCCAGAACAGGCAAGTCCACGAGACGGCACGTGGCAGCGGTGTCTGGGGCCGGAGGACGGCGTGGGGTGACTGCCGGCGGGGTCGGGGTCTCCTTTGGGGCCCGTGACAAGGCTCTGGACCCAGACGGAGGGATGGGCGCGCGGCTTCGTGCGTGTGCTAAATGCCACCGAAGTGAGCACACACTTGTTAACGGTTGAAACGAGACATTTATGTTACGTGTATTTTACTGTCATAAAAAATATCAGCCTTTGACACTTACGCCTGATTTAGAAAAAAACACGAAACCTAACAACCAAGCAGAGCTCACGACAGCGGGCAGGCCCTGGGTCCCCGAGTCACTGCTCGCCCAGGGTGGGGAGGTGGCGAGGCCCGGGCCACCCTCCTGCCGGAGGTGGAGGCAGGGGGCCCTGAGGCTCCAGGGAAGGACGGTCCCCACGCCCAGGCCCGGCGCTGGAGGCCGCGGCCGCTTCTCGCCCAGCCCTCCCACCTCTCGCTCAGCGCTCCCGCCTCTGACAAACAACGGGGCTGCTAATTGAAACGCATGAGAAACAATTAAGAGTAATTGGAATCAATTAATAGACGATTTTCTTGGGAACGGTACACAATGCGAAGAGGAATCTAATTACGATTTCCAAGTGCCCCTCCCCCTCCCCAGAACACTTAGGCGGTGGGCGGGTGAGGGTGAGGGGGGCTGGGCCCCTGGGGCAGGGCTGGCCGGAGGGGGGGTGGGCTGGTGTTCCCAGCAGGTGGGCTTGCCCCAGACAGGGCCCTGGGGGCCAGGGTCAGCCAGTCCCTGCCCAGCCTCACTGCCAGGCTTTCTAATTCAAGGTGGCTAGCGAGTCACTGCCCAGACATGGGGGCCTCCCCTCCCTCACCCTCTGAGACATGGGGACATGGGTGTCAAGTGGAAAAAGACCCCAAGGGAGCAGGCCCAGGCCCCTCCAGGGCCGAGCGCAGAGCGGCCAGTCCACTGAGGAGGGAGGGTGACGCTGAGGGACAACACGCCCAGGACCGAGCCACCGAGAGAGAGAGCCCGGGACGGGGGTCCAAGGTGACAGCTCCTCAGCCCCTCGCCGATGCCTCGGCCCCCGTGCCCAGCAACGGGGAGAGAAAGACCGTCCCCGCCCGTCCCCAGAGGTGGGGGGCTGCCGCGTCCCGGGCACCAGGACCCCGCTCCCGCTGATTACGGGGTTTGGGCAAACGGTTTTCCTCCAGGGCCTGGCTCACTTCCTAAGGGACATGCCCGGGGCCCCCTCCTCGCCTCCCCCCGGTTCCTGTCACTTTCAGGGGTTGCTTCGCCTGGAAACAGCCCAGAAGATTCTCTGAGGAGGTGGCCCGGCCTGTCAATCACTAGACCCGGGACAGGGAGGTCAGCACGGCCCGGCCGCCTGGCCCTGTGTGTGGCACAGACACAGCCTTGGTCCCCGACTCCGGGCGGCTGGCTCCGAGGAATGTGTCCCATCAGGCCAACAAGGGGGAAGGGACAGTGGAGAGGGGCACCTCCTGGTGGCCCTCTGCAGTCCACAGGGCCACAGCCCACCCAGGGGCGAGGCCGGGGCAGGCCCCGGGCCGGGCTGTCCTGGGCGGGTGGGCAGGAACGCGGAGCTGAGCGGGGGCTGGCGGCTGTGGGGGGCCGGGGGGGGTGTCGGTGTGGGTTTGGTGTCTCTCCTTATCAGATGGGGCCGGCTGCGCCCACCCCCACGCCCGTGAGTGCCATTCTCCTGGTGCAGGCCGCTTCCTGGGAGCGGACAGCGGGGCTCCCCACACAAAGGGCCTGTGCTTATCTCGTCACCCCTGACCCCGGCGGGCACGGGAGGCCGGCTCTGCTTTCCGCCCGGGAGCGGCAGGTGAGAACGCGCCTGGCCGCCGAGCTCCGGGCAGGGAGACGGGGCGCGGCCGGGCTCCGTCCTCAGCCCCCGGGAGGGGGCCGCCTCCGCTCTGGCCCAAGACCCGGGGGTCTCCGGGGCCACCTCGTCCTCACGAGCCCCTCCAGACACCCGGCCCCGCAGCTCTGTCCTGTGCCCGGGTTCACGTGGCCCCCGCTGCCAACTGCCACCGTATCTGGTTTGCTCTGGGAGGCAGCAAGAGCGGGTTCTCGGGGGGGGGGGCGTCTGACTCGGGGTTCGGAGATGAGAGGTGGCTGGGGGACGGGGCGTGGCCACCACGAGGGTGGATGGAGACGGGGGAGCCACACTGTTTACGGTTAACGGCGGTTCGGGCTGGCGGACGGTGCACAGGGAGCTGGAGACGGGGCGAGGACGAGTGGGGGGACCGGAGCAGGGCGTCCGCGAGCGGCAGTCTGCTCTCCCAGCTCAAGGTCACCATCGCCGGTGCTCAAGGGGACCGAAGTCTGCAGGTGTCCGGCGAGGTGGCCTGCGGCATGGCTAGGCGAGGGTTAAAGGCTGCCGCCCGCCGACACCAAGGTGAAGTGGGTGGTCGGGAGTCTCAGAGACACCCTTGACCCTCTTGGCGAGAATTCTAGTGCTGATCTCCGGATGGGCCCCCGTCATCACCTGTCACGGGAACCAGAGACGCTGGCAGCCCAGACGGGCTTGATTCTTAAAGGGACCGTGAGTCCAAAGCCGCCCTCCTGAGGGGACCTCCTGAAGTGCCCCCCGTACAAGCTTAAGGGGTGCCGCTGGGCGGGCTGGAGGCTGAAGGGGGTTGGGGGGGTGTCTCCTGGGGGCTCCGCGCACCCCCCAGCAGGAGCCGCTCCGGGAAGCTGTGGGCCAGAGGTGGTCTTCCTCCCTGCCCGCTCATTCTCCTGCCGCCAGGATGGCCCCCGGCCCCCGGGCCCGGCAGCTGGGAGGGCGCGGCTCCCGGGGGCTGCCCCCTGCCCTCTGTGCCCTGCCCCGGCTGGGCACAGGGGCTGCTCCAGGCCAGCCTACAATGCCTCCTCGCCCGCTTCCCTTCACACGCTGAGGTCAGGACTGCCACGCATCAAGCGTCCAGGGCAAGCTGGACCTCGGCTGCCTCCCGGGCCGAGCGAAGGTGGCTCCGCGGGCCAGCCAGGCCCTCCTGCCTCACCCCAGGGAGCCCAGTGGCCTTTTTCTTGCAAAAGTGGACATACAAATCCAGAGGGTGGGATGCAGCAGGGGGTGGGGGCATGCGGGGTGCTGAGTCTGAGGGGTCCCTCTCTGATGCTTAACTCCTTAGATGGAGAAGCGGCAGGGGAGCCCCCTGCCCCCCCCACTGCACCCCGGAGCCTAGGACGGCCTCAACACCATGACTGGCCCCCTTTTCCTGCCAGACCCGAGAGCCCATGCCCCCCACAGCTCCGCTGGAGGCCAGCCCCAACACGGCCCCTCGAGGCCCCTAGGCCGGGGGCTCCGGGGATCATTTGTGTGGGGGGGCCGTGCCCAGGAGCGCACCTGCCCCCACCCCCAGAGCAGACAGCGTCCAGTCTGGGGTCCCCTGTGCGGTGGACTGTAACGGAATGGTCGGGGGGCCCCGGGGGCAGCTGGTGGGGCGCGGGGCTGCAAGCGCTCCCTGGCTCCGCCCTCGGAAGGGGGGTGGCAGGCGGGGCGCCTTCTCTCTCCCGCTCAGCCCCCACACTTCGTGGTTCTCCACTGCCCCGCCGGGTCTGAACAAAGCCGGGGACAATGCCGGGCTTCTCGCCTGTTACCAGTAGGGAAACTGAGACACAGAGGGTCGGATTACGGGCCTGACACTGCAGTGGGCTACAGAGCCCGCGCGTGGGGGCGCCATCCGGGGTGCTGCCGGCCGGGGCAGCCGTGAGGACGCGGGGGGTCCTCGGGGCGTCTCCAGGGCCAGCAGGCCCCTTCCTGCCATCCCCCGAGGACGGTGCTCCAGGCGCAGCCAGCGCCCCGTCCCGCCTGGCCCGGCAGCCCCCAGCGCGACGCGGAATGCACAGAGCTGCGAGCCGGGCGCTGTCCGCTGAAAAGGCCTCTTTGACGGCGTTGCATAAGCCACCGCACTGTCCCCGGTCACGCCCGGCGCAGCAGTGCAGGGTGGGGGGGGGAGCCCTCTTGGTTGCCAGGTCCTGGGCCGGGGGCCTCGCCATCCTCACTGCTCTGCGTTAAAGGCAGCCAGGCCGGCAGGGGCGGTGGCCGGGAACCTCTGTACCTGATCGTGCATTTAGTGACTGTCACGTGTGTCCCAGCCCGGGCTGAGGGCCAGGGGTCCCCTGGCCTGGGGCGCACAGGTGCCCAGGGTGGTGGGCGGGGCTCCCATCCCCACGAGTCCCTTCTCCCCCCCCCCCCACGGATCGTCCGGCCGCCCGCCTCAGGGCCCCAGGAAGCCCCTCCCGAGAGGAAGGATGACACCGGGAGGAAGGATGACACCGGGAGGTTGGAGGACGGCGCTGCTTCCGCCCACTCATGGGCGGCTACTGCCCGCGGCTCTGGCCCCATGGTCCGGACGGCAAACCGCCCGCCCCCAGCTGCAGCCTGAGTGCCCACCCGGGTGCTCGCCGGCTCTCCCGAGCCTGGGCGGCCGACTCTCGAAGTTGCCGTGGCGATGGCAGATGTCTGGCAGTCCCCAACTGCACCGGCTGGCCGCCGGGACACACACCGCGAGGGACGCCGTTCGCCGTGGCCCTGACGCTCCGCGCAGTAAGCGTCAAGGCCTCGTGGGGTCCCCTTCGAGAAGACGGCCGTGGCGCCCCACCTCCCACCGGGCACACGCTGTGCCCTGGGAAGCTCGCGGACACCACAGCGGGTCCCTGTGCGGCGCTGGGACGCCCCGAAGCCAGCGCGGGGGTCCATCCTCGCCGGCTGAGCCACGGTAAGTCCCCTGGGAGCCGGCGGCTGCCCAGACGTGATGCGCCAGCCACCCACCGAGGGGCCAGCATCCCCGCCACGGCCGGGAGCAGCAGGGCCCGTTAACCGACCACGGGCAGGACAGTGGGAACCCAGCAGGCCGAGGGCCACGCTGTGAGGACACGGCCGAGGGCCACGCCTGCGAGGACACGGCGGCCCTGTCCTCACGCCTGCCGGGGCCTCGGCGGGGGTGGCGGGGCCTCGGCGGGGGTGGCGGGGCCTCGGCGGGGGTGCCGGGGCCTCGGCGGGGGTGGCGGGGCCTCGGCGGGGGTGCCGGGGCCTCGGCGGGGGTGCCGGGGCCTCGGCGGGGCGCAGGTTTGGGAGGGAAGAGACGGGACCAAGCGCTACCGAGCTGACTTCTGGGTGATAAGACACGTCACCCGTGAAAGGGTCCTCACGTCCAGGCCCAGCCCAGGCCTGGGAAGGCATGGGACAGCGGGTGAGCCCACAAACCAGGAAGGCTCCCCGTGGCTGGTCTCAGAGGGGGGCAGGGTGGGGCCCCCCAGGGTCCCGGGTGGGGAAGGGGGCAGGGGTCTGCCCTCCAGTGCACTGCCCGGTCCACAGGCCACGGCTGGAGCGGGCGGGTCCGGGGCTCTCTGCTGTTTTAGAGTCGTGTTTACGAGAAGCGTGAGATTTATGGCCTCTTGCGGGGAAGAAGCCGATGCAGTGGGAGGCGGCCGGCAGCCCGCCTCCTCCGGGCGGCCTCCTCCCACCCGGTTTCTCCCGTCCGGGCGCCCGCGGCCCGGAGCAGAGGTCTGCAGAGACCCAGGCACCGCACGCCCGCTGCCACACTCACCCGGCCCCCGCCTGGTTCCCGCACGCTCCCAGAAAACACACGCATGCACACAAGGCGGACTTCTGCGCACGCACGCATACACGCGCACACGTGCACATGTGTGCACATACTCATGAACATCTACACATATATATGCACATGTGCGCACACACTAATGAGCACACATGTGCACACACAAGCACACACATATGCACATACATGCACACTCATGAAAACACATGCACACATATACATGCACACACGTGCACACTCATGAGCATCTACACATATATGTGCACACGTGCGCACACACTAATGAGCACACACATATGCACACACACATGAAAACGTGTGCACACATATACATGCACACACTCGTGAGTATGTACACACATACACACGTGCGCACACACACACTCATGAGCACATATATGCACACACACAGGCAGACTCCTATGCACACACATGAGCACAGGCACACATGCATGTGCACACACATAGATGCACACACGCCCGTACACACTCATGAAGACATGTGCACACACATACACATGCACACACACTCATGAGCGCGCACACATGTGCACACACGTGCACACACACACTTGTGCACACAGAGCCACCCCTCCGGCCGGCCTGCCCGTAGGCCCCCCTGGGCCCCCTCACACCCCCTCTCCTGACCACCCTCTTCTCTTCCCCCACCAGAGACCCCGTGTTGCACCCATGCCCTGGCCACCCCCCCACCCCGATGTGTGATGGTGACAAAGCCCAGTGTCCAGCCTCGTCCTCTGGGAGCTGTGACAAAGTGAGCCGAGGGGCAACAGTCATCAGCACTGGGGGGCACGCAGCAAGGTGCCCCCCAAACGCTGGCCCCCAGGGCCCCGTGGAGCAGACCTCAGGTGTGGCTCAGAAGCGCTTCCGGTCCTAGCAGCAGGCCAGGTTTGGGGGGGCGGGGCCTCAGAGTCAAGCCCTTTGGGGGGGGTGACGAGATCAAAGGACTCCGCCTTATCTTTGGGCCGGGGGACCTAGCTGGTTCTGGGAGAGGGCTCCGGCAGGAGGGGCTGCTGTGGGCTCCCCCGGAGCGAGGTTTGTCTTTAAAAGGGCAGGAACTGTTCCTGATTTCTTATCTCTTGCCCAGCAGGGTCAAGGTGGACACAGCAGACTCTGAGCCCTTAGAGGACAATGACAGCGACCTGGGCCACCTGGGGACAAGCCTCCTGGGCGAGAACGCAGGTGTGCGGCCAGCCCAAGGCCACGGCCACAGCCAGCCCTCGACTGCCACCAGCCTACGGCCAGCAAGAATGCAGGTGTGCGGCCAGCCCAAGGCCACGGCCAGCCCTTGGCCACGGCTACAGCCAGCCCTTGGCCAGGGCAGCCCACAGCCAGCAAGAACACAGGTGTGCAGCCAGCCCACGGCTCCGGCCAGCCCATGGCCACGACCAGCCCACGGCCGGCCCGCCTGCTTCCTGTGCCTGCTCCTCGGAGGCAGGCCCAGCCCTCGGCCGCCGCAGAATCTAGCCCCCACACTCACGCTCACCGCACACACGGACGCACAGGGACCCCACACACGCACACTCATCCCCACCCGCCTTCAGGCTGGACCCAGCGAAGGCCGATGCCTCGCATTCGAGTCCCCGGGGACCTGGCGGTCTGGTCCGCAGCGTCCCCGTGTTGTCCCCGGTTACCTGCCCGCGTGTGCGCGTGGCCACGGGCTGCAGTACAGCCGGCCGACAGCAGAGGGCGCGGCGCACGCCCCGCGAGGCCCGGCCGCCAGGAAAGAGGAAGCAGGTCTCCCCAGAGGCCGCCCCGGGCTGTCGTGGCCGCCAGCCCTGATCGCTTCCCCCAGGGGACAGCTTTGCGACCCTCTCCCTTCAGAGTCGCCCCCCCGCCATCGCCACCGTCCTGCCGTCGGGAAGACAGCTGCTCCGGGGCGCCCAGCGGCACGGCCCCGCAGCCCAGCTCGCTCAGGCCGGAGAAGCCCCGACGTTTGGGGCGAATGCTCCAGCTGTGGGGGGCGGACGTGGCAGGTGCTGCTCGGCCTTCACACGTGCAGCCTTGTTGTCAGCTCCTAGCCTCGCCCTCGGTCTTCAGAGTTGGGGGGGTGGGACCCCAAGTTCTAGACATGACGGAGTGCACATCTGTTGCCGGTGGCCGGGGGGACGGGGCGGTGGCCGCCGGGGCCAGCCGGACCCCTGACCGTGCTGTCTGTCACTGGGGGGACGGGGCGGTGGCCGCTGGGGCCAGCCGGACCCCTGACCACGCTGTCCGTCACTGGGGGGGACGGGGCAGTGGCCGCTGGGCCCAGCCGGACCCCTGACCACGCTGTCCGTCACTGGGGGGACGGGGCGGTGGCCACTGGGGCCATCCGGACCCCTGACCGCGCTGTCCGTCACTGGGGGGGACGGGGCGGTGGCCGCTGGGCCCAGCCGGACCCCTGACCGCGCTGTCCGCGGCCACACCAGACACTGCCGGAAGCGTTTCTGCTCCCGAGGTGCCAAAGGGCCATTCTGCCCCCGATTCCCCGACAGACAGTGGCGGTGGGACCCCCTGGTGTCCCTTCGGATGTCACCCCTCCCGTGTCGCCATGCGTGGCATTACGCGTGCGAATGACTTCATCACGGCGCCCGGGGGGGGCCTCGCATTCCCGCTCCCGGTCGCCCCGTGAGGAGGGGTGGCCGAGCGTGGGGACCGGCACACCGCCCTCCGCGGCTGGGGTGTGGCTTCTTATCCTTACACAGCTTTCCATAAGAGGGGAAATTAAAAAAAAAAAAAAAACATCGATGGCTTCTTGGCATGCCTGACTCTCCAGATGACGCTTGGAACCGATAAATTTGCTTTTGTTCCTTGCAGTGTGGACTTTGTGGTTATTGAGATTTCCCCTCACGGGGAAGTTCAAGGTCATCGAGTGTCTGGCTGGCAAGGATGAGCAGAGAACCCCAGGCAGGAAAAAATGACATCTGTGTGTGTGTGTGTGATAGATACACACGCACATATATACACATGATTTAAACTCCCTATTCTGGCTTACATTGTAGAAAAATAAGAAGAAAATGACATGGAAAAAAAGTACATTTGAACCAGATAATTTTCTTGAACACACACACGCACACACACACACACACACACACACACGCGCGCGCACACACACACACACACGCACACACGCACACACTACCCAAACTTCTCAGGCATCAGAACGCGTCTGCGGAAGCTGAAGGTGACCGGTCCGGGGGGAGAGAGAGCCGAACGGGGCTGGCAGGGTCCTCTCCACACAGTTATTAAACGTCCTGTATGGATCTTCCCTTGTCATTGAATTTCACCGCATAATTTAAGGAAAGCCACACACACACACACACACACAACTTGTAGTGAAAAACGGGGGTATAATTTTCTTCAATCAACTCCGGCTCACGACTGCAATTACCCCGAACCGTGGCGCGCTCTGCTGTGCTGTGTTGCTCGGGGAACGGCCCTGGAGCCGCCGTGGGTGGCGGCCTTTTCATGTACCTCTCAAACCCTCCTTCACGGGAAGGTTTCAAATTAGCGCTAGCAGCAATGAGCAAATTTGATAATTCGATCTCAAATGAGTTCACGTAACGTGCCAGTAACCGCTAACGAGCGCATGGCAAAGAGCAAAAGGTATCTTTTTGGGGAGTTGGGATAGAAAGGTCACCAGCCTGTCGTTTTGCCTTTGGAAACTTTTTTGGGGGTCTTTATGCAATAAGCATAAAGCATAAGCAGTGTGCATCCCTAACAGCACTAGTGGTGTCGGGAGGAAGAGGCCGGGGCGCGTGGGCGGGCTCTCGGGGGCCCCCGGAAGACTGCCCAGGGGCTGGGGCTGGGGGCGGGGCGGTCGCTGGTCCCGGTGAAGAGGGGCCATCCCACGGTGGCTTTGCTGTGGGAAGTCAGATGTGGACAGGAGCAGGATGCTGCTGCGAGCCAGTCCTCACCGGCCCTGGGGACGTCCCTGGGGACCTGCGCCTTCCGCCCAGGGGGGCCCTGTGCGGCCCCGCCCACACCCCGCTGGAGCAACGGGACCACGACAGGACACAGGGCACCCAGAGGAGGGTGCACCGGTAACCCACCCTTGTCAGCCGGAGGCCCCCCACAGGGCCAGCGAGGGCCCGGCTACGAGTGTCCTTCCCCTCGTCTCATCCCTGTCACTCCCCAGGTAAGTGCCCGCTGGAATGCCTGCCTATGTCACAGGAGCGGGCAGCCCGGGGGGCAAACATCCCTTGCACCACGTGGCGAGAGAGAGAGACGGTCGTCCCAAGAGTCAGTGTGTCAAGCCACAGGGCGCACGAGCCAGTGTTTGCCCACTGCGTTCTGCGCACCAGGCTGCGAAGTCCTGTGCCCACGTCTGGAACATTGTTGCGATGTCACCGCCTCCCTCCCGCTGCTACTGTATCCCTGCCTCTCGCTACAATGTATCCTGCTCGCCGCCCTTCTCAGCTGCATCCAATGTTTCCTCCGGAAGCTCGGGCCCTGGGGGGGTCCCTGCGCCCCCTCTGGAGCTGGATCTGCCGGTACCTTTGAAAACAAAGGCACCCCTGGAACGCGAGGCTGGTCCCCCCTGCCCCAGGGAGTGAGTAAATCCGGCCGGTCAGGCAGAAAGGACCTGGAAGCCTTGAAAGCTCGCTGTGGCCCTGAACTTGCTGTCTTAATCAGAGCTGAAGGGTCCCTCCCTGCCCCCACCCGCCCTCAGCCCGTGACAGCCGACTCCGGCCTGAGAGCGGTTTCAAAGCCGCGGAGACGCTGTTCATCTGTGTGGCCCGAGCCCCCTCCCCGCGGGAGAAGGCCCCCGCTTGTTCTCTCATCTGATGGATGAAAGGAGTGTGGAAGCCTGATACTGTCCCCTGAGATGTCATTCAAATCCTCAGATGCCCTCCCTAGGCAGGGCCACGGCCATTGGACGCATCTCCCCCTCCACCGCCCCACCCCCACCCCGGCCACCCCAATTCATCCCGGGCCCTCACCTCCGAGCCCAGCTCTAATCAACAGAAACGGGAGTGAGTGACCGTGGTGGTGGTGGTGGTGCGGGGGTTGGGGGGTGTGGGGGACTCCCCCCCCCCGATCGGTGGGCCAGGAAAGTAAACGCGTGATTAGGGATGAAGTCACAGGGGACAGTCTAAATGGGAACCCTTTGAAAGCAGCCGGGAAGGATCGGCTTTCCTTCTGGGGGGCAGGGGGATCCCTGTCAGCCCTCGTGCAGAGGAGAAAGATGGAAAATGCAAAATGACAAAGCTCGCAGCCGCCCCCCCCCCATTCCGGGCCGTCCCCCCGCCCCACTCCCGGCCGCGGTGGGGGGGCAGCAGCAATGTTCTCTTGGCTCATTACAAAAAAAGTACAACAAAGAGTCACAACTTGTGAAGTGTTTCCTCTTAGACAGAACAAAGGGTCTCGAAGGTTCGCGCCCATGGCTCATGCGTGTGCACCCGGCTTTCAGCAGGAGCTGGGCCTCCCCCGCGCCCCCCCCCCGCCCTCCCGGGGTTTACTGCGAACTCCCCGCTCACCGCAGCACCCCCCCCCCCCGCGCCCCGTCATCATTCAAGCAACTTTAAAGCCTGCAGACAGAGGAGCATCCAGGGTGATGGATTCGCCTCGTCCTGAATTTCCGAATATAAATCCCGGCTCTGCAGTCACACGGCGGCGGCCGCCGAGATTCATCAGGGCGGCTGTGGGGTGGCCCCGTGGACTCAGGAACACTTGGACAGGCGAAGAATGCGGGGTGAGGGGCGGTGGGGAGGTGGGGGGAGGGACGAGGGCAGAAGGAGAGCTGCTGGGGGGGGAGGGGAGGGGAGGGGGTTGCGGCAAGCGTCTCCCCAGCCCTGTTGGGGTTTTCATCTCACGGCTGGCCTTCCCTCGGGGAGGGGCCTTTCCCGGGGGTGGGGGATGGGGGAGGGACGGGGGGGGCGGGGTGTCCCAGCCAGCCCCAGCGTCCGACCGCCCGCCCTGCCCGGATGCTGCTAATCCATGCATTTCTCATCATCTCTCATCGCTGTGACGTTCCCGCCGCTGACACGACCGGACTATGAGACAGTAGGCTGCTACCGTCATCGCAACCTGCCCAGGATGAATCGGGGCGCAGGCTGGGCTGTTCCCCGCTTCCTGCCCATCTGCCTGCCAGACTGCCTGGCGGGTGGGGGCACCCTCCCTCCAGGCTGGAAACTGCACGAAACGGAGCAGCTGGACCCGAACCGAGGATCAAAGGGTCCGGGGGGTGGGGCACGGGGGCGCCTCTCCGAGGACAGGCTGGGCCCCCCCGGCTGTGCGGGGTGGGGCGGGGGCGGGGTGGTCCCCTGAGAGCCTGGGACCGCAAGCCACCCCCACTTCCTTAACCGGGTGCGGGGAAGGGGCTGGAGCCGGCCTGGGCGGTGGGCACCCCACAGGCCGAAGGGGCTCGGACACGCGTCCGCACGGTCCCACAGGGTCCCGGCCTGCAGGCGCCCGGCACCTGACCGGCCACACCCCGTGGCCGGTCACTCTGCTCCGTCCGTCTCTCTCTCTCGCCACCAGCGTTAACGCCTCGTGCAGGACGGAGCTGGAGAACCTGGGGCGGGTGCTGCTGAGTGGCCGAGCCCATGGGACCATGGCCGAGACGCACTGACCCCGTGTCCCTCAGCATCCTCCCCCTCACACCACACGGCGTCCTGGTCACCACCGTCCAGAGAACCCCGGCCGCGGGGAACAGGCCTTCTTTAGACTTAAGGGGGGGTGAGTGGCCGGGTCTGTGTCATGCCCCCCCCAAGGCCCTCGAGGTGGGGGTGGGGGGCAGGGTCTTGTTACTGGCAGGTGGTCACGAAAAACAGCTGTCGGTGGACCTCGTTTCTGGGGTCCCGCACACAGCCGGTGCCTCGTGGACGACACTGCGTGGCCGGGTGGACCAGACGCCTCAGCCAGCGCCGTCTGCCCCCCCACACCCCGTGCCCCCCGCCCCGGTCGGCAGTAAATCCTCGCCGGGAGTGCTAACAGCCCGCACGCCTGCTCCCGTTAATTCTTCCTGTTCCCGACGCTGGGCGGGGTCCAGGCCCGCCCGGCCGCGAGGCTGCGAGGCTCCCGCTGGAGGAGCGAGGCCTCCGGGCGGCCGTCCAGCTGCGGCTGCCAGCTCACGCCTTCACGCGTCCGCGGGCCGCGGGCCGGGGGGGGCAACGGGTCTGCGGGGGGCGGGGGGGTTGGCAGCGCACGGGGGCCTCCTGGAGCCTCGGGGACCCTCCGCCAGGACGAGGGGGCACAGCAGGCCTGAGGGACTAGTTCTGAGTTTGGGGGGGAAAGTCTCCGTCCCCCGCTTCGCCCTGCTCCTCCCGGGCCTGCCCGGAGCTGCCAAAGCTTCTTCGCGAGCCGCCAGGCTCTCTCCTCAGCCGGGTTTCGGTTAAAGTCGGCTCCCGGCCTGGGGACCCGATGCTGTCACCGTGTGACTGACTCAGGGCTTCGGCGGTGACTCAGCGTCACGGCCAGTGCGCGTCCAGCTGCGGCCGGTCCGGGGGGGGCGCGTCCGGGCATGGCGGGCGGTCACATTCCTCCCCGGCCGCTGCCCTCGTGGGCAGGAGGCCACGGCTGAGGCAGCGGAAACCACATCCTCCCCGTCAGCAGCTCGTGGGAAGGGCGCCCCACAGTGGGGCAGTGTCACACGCCGACCGGCTCTCGCGGGGGACACCGCGAGGCACACGGCCACCGGCCCACGCCTGCCCGCCACCCCCGAAGGTGCGAGCCCGGCCCCCGGAGGCCACCGCAGGCGGCACCATCTGAGACGCTCGCCCGAGGCACACGGGGCGTGCTCGCGGGGACACGCATGTGCATGTGCGTGTGCGTGTGCGTTTTGAGAAGCCTCTCTCTCTCTCCCCGTGTGTCGGGATCCCACGTGTTCAAAAGCCAGGCGCACTTTCCAGAAGTTATTTCTGGAAAAATGTTGACTCTCATAACAGCAATAAAAAGAAAACACAGCCTCGGCCAACACAAGCGTCTGTGTGGAGCCTGCTGGAGAGGCGCCGGCTGTGTGCGCGCGCTGGACATTCCAGCCCGCGGGGCCCGCCGGCCGGCGGGCCCCGCGGAGGACAGGGGGGCTGTGGCTGAACGCCCCTCGCCGAGCGCGTCCGCTTGGTGGCCCGACCTGCCGGCCCTGGGCTCCCGGATGGGCTCCGGAGCCTTTCCACGGAGCGGGTGACACTGAGGTCACGTGCCACCGGGCCGGGGACGCGCGGGGCTGTCAGCGATCAGCTGGCCAGGGGAGCGCCAACCCCTTGGCCCGTGGGGTCCGCTGGTCCCAGACCCCAGCGCCTGTCCTGCCGCTCGTCGGTCACACCGCCCAGTGAGTGACAGGCCTGCTGCCCCCCACCCCGGCCAGACTGCAGGGTCGCAGTGCAGGGGCCACTCCCGCTCCGGGTCCCCGCACTGACCACAGGCTCGGCACAGGGCGGGAGCCAGAACGGGCAGAGAAGACCCTGGCAGAGGGGACCGCACCCTAGTACCCACGGCTCCTGCCGGGGCTGGCTCACGCCATGCTCACTCGTGCACACGCGCGCACACGCAGCCCCCTCCCCCCGCAGACGCCGTCTCGGCTGAGGCTCTGCATTCAGTTGCTGGACCCTGGAAGGTGGCGGTCGGCGGGGTGGAGGGTACGTGTGACAGGGCACGCGTGTGACAGGGGCACGTGTGTGATGGCCACGCATATGACAGGGGCACGTGTGAGCTCTGCACGTGTGTGATGGGGCACATGTGTGACAGTGGCAGGTGTGAGCTCTGCATGCGTGTGATGGGGGCACGCACGCAAATGGGGGCATGCGTGTGACAGGGGCACGTGTGTGACAGGGGCAGGTGTGAGCGCTGCACGCGTGTGACAGGGGCACACGTGTTATAGGGGCACATGTGAGCTCTGCACGTGTGTAACAGGGGCATGTGTGACGGGGCACATGTGTGACAGGGGCACACGTGTTATAGGGGCATATGTGAGCTCTGCACGTGTGTGACAGGGCACACGTGTGACAGGGGCATGTGTGAGCTCTGCACATGTGTGACAGGGGCACACGTGTTATAGGGGCAGGTGTGAGCGCTGCACGCGTGTGACAGGGCACATGTGTGACAGGGGCATGTGTGAGCTCTGCACGCGTGTGACAGGTCGGGAGGCACGCGAGGCCGCGGAGCCAGGCCTGGCCATCGGTTCTGGGCCGCCCCCACCGTCCTCCGGCCGCACTCTGCCCTGCACGTGGGCTCAGCACGGCGTGGACGCTGCTTTGTGTGACGCTCGGCCACCCCAAAGCCGCGTGCTGACCGACGAGCTTCAGCCCGGACCGTTGGCCACGAGTGAGAGCGGGCAGGTGGACGGCAGGCAGGAGGTCCACGTGGAAATCCAGGTGGCCCCCGGCTCACTGCCCGTCAGGCCCTGGCCGCTGGGGGCAGAATCCGGCCAGGGCAGCTGGGCGGAGAGAGGACGATGGGCAGGGACCGGGTGGGGTGGGGGCCGGGGGTGAGGGCTGAGTCCCAGGCGATTGGGCCGGTCGGCCCCAAATCCACCCGCACAGCTGCTCGTCCTTGTCTTACGCTTAAAACAGCACAAATGTGAAACACAGAAAATCCTTCTGGAAAGAAAGAGCTGACCCCGGCCCCCAGCACCGCGCCTACGCCCCCTGCAAGCAGGGGTCTCCCAGCTCGGGGGGCCTGCCTCCGGGGGGAGCCCTCCTCCCCACACACACCTCGGGGGCGAGGCGCTGGTCGCCGCTTGTGTCCTTCCGGCCCCCGGGCCCCACTGCTGCTGCTTGCATGTGGCCCCCCGTTTCCGGAGCCCAGCCTTCTGCACCACGTGGGGACCCCGAGTGCTGGTCAGGGGACTGGGTGGGTTCGCTCCGTTTCTCAGGGGACGTGTGTCTAGGACCACAGGAGGAAAACGGGGTGCCCGTGTCTGTGTGGGGGGGTGGGACGGGGTCCCCACGGGGGCATCAGGCTAGAGCCTCAGCACCACCTGGAGCCAGTCCCGGGCTGAACACGGCCCGGCTGCAGGACGCTGCCCCGGGCCGCGCGGGCGCCGGGCTGACCCACGTTTATGGGACCCCAGGGCCATCCGGGGCTGGGGCGGAAGCAGCTGCCTGGGCCGCACTGCGAGGCGCCCCCCACGCCCGCTTCCGGCCTTCCTGTGGGGGCGGCTGCCACGCTCCAGCTAGCCCGGCGCGCTGGGCCCCACGCCGCCAGCCCGGGGGACAGGAACTCCACGGAGGAGGGCAGCCTCCCCATCCCCTCGGGCCGCCTGGGGGCGTCTTCAGCTCACAGGATTTGGGAGGTGCGGAGACAAGCGCCCGACACCCAGACGTGGAGACTAAACAGAGCGGGCGGCGGGGACGCTGTGTGCGGGGCCACGGCGGGGACAGCGAGGCTCCCGGTCACCGGCGGGCCAGCGCCTGGGCCCCGGGGACGTCACGGAGAAGGGACCCTTTGTTCCTCCGGCGCACGTGCAGGCCGCCTCTGATGAGACGGGGGGCTGCACACCTGTACCAAGGGGGCCCCTTCCCACCCCGGCGTCTGGGCAGGAGGCACGGGGGCCAGCGAGGCACTGAGGTGACTGTGTCCAGAGGGAGGGGCAGTGTGAGGTGCCCACAGAAACCCTCTCCGCCCTCTCCCCTCAGCAGGACACCTTCCTGCCCTCGGCGGAGCACGGGAGGGACAGCGGGTCCCCCAAAGCAGGGAGCTGGCCCGGCCGCAGCTCCTCCAGATAAGCCAGAAACCCGGGCGCTATCACAGATGCACACGCATGTACGTGCACACACACATGCCCACGCGTGCACGCACAATGCACACCCAGACGTGCACACAGCGAACACACACTCACGTGCACACACTCACAATGCACTCTCAAGCACACGTGTGCATACACACCCACACATGCCTACATGCTCAACACACACGCTCGCACACGTACATGTTCACGTGCACACATGTGCTCACACATGCACATATGTAGGCATGTACGCACAGGATAACACTCAACACACATTTACACACTCAAAAATGCTTGCATGCACACACACATGCGCTCACACACATGCGCTCACACACGTACACAATGCTCACATCCAACACGCATGTCCGCATACACATGTGCATTCACACACATGCACACACATGCTCGCACACTCCACACACATGCACCTATGCACACTTATGCTCGCACACACACATGTGCTCACAAGGCGACACACATACACAATGCTCACATGCACACACCTGCTCACACACGCACGCACACACTCTCAGGCGTGCCGACTCGGAGCCATGCTGAGGGCTGTGCCCACAGACACTCGGGCGTCTGTGGGAGGCGGTGACTCGGGAGGTGGTGGGAAGCCGGTGGAGGCAGCACGGGCAGCGCCAGCCCCCCGCACCTCCACATCCCACACACACAGCCACATGGGACTCTCCATAAATCCCGTTCAAAGAGCTCTCGACAGCGAAACACCCCACCATTAGCTGAGACAGCCACTCACTCAACGTGTGTTTCACTCACACGTGTCCCCCACGCCCGCCGGTCCCCGGCCCGGGCACCTAATCTCTCTTGTTTGCGAAACAATCACAGGGTCCTGCCTAACGGCGCGCCCCGAGTCGGTGCTTCCGATGAGCTGGCACCCCAGCCTCACCCCCGGTGGTCGGCCCCGTCCTATTAGCTCCGGACCGCGTCCCAGACGGGTGACCGTCCCTCCCCGACGCGCTCTTATCACAACCGGTGTCCATGCGACTTTCAAAGGCTCCATTATGACAGCGACGGGCGTCATAATGCGTGGGGCAGACGCAAATGTGGGTCCTGATCACCGCGGCCCCGTCTGCCGCCAGCAGGTGCCGTGACACGAGCTTCTCAGGCGGGGAGGCGGCCGCCCAGGGTCCCCTGGCTCTCTGGTGGCCTTCGCCGAGGACCCCGTCCTGGACGAGCCCCTACCCTGGGGGGCTGTTCGAGGACGCACGCTGTCCGCTCACATGCCTCCGAGCCACGGCCACGTGCCGGGTACCGGGGCGGGACACGGGGCTGTGCGCTCGGTCGCCCCGCTCCCGGGGCA
>PVKZ01006061.1:0-40000 GCA_004027375.1 Macroglossus sobrinus
TTTCCGCCCACCTACCCCAAA
Source organism: Macroglossus sobrinus (assembly GCA_004027375.1). Classification (NCBI taxonomy): domain Eukaryota; kingdom Metazoa; phylum Chordata; class Mammalia; order Chiroptera; family Pteropodidae; genus Macroglossus; species Macroglossus sobrinus. Next base: position 22 of record PVKZ01006061.1, read on the forward strand.
CCCCCTCCCATCGGGCAGCCATCGCTTTATGTTCCGTACCTAAGAGTGTGCTTCTGTTCTGTTTGTTCATTTATTTTGTCTTCTGGATTCCACATATAAGAGACATCGTATGGTGTTTTTATTTATGAATTTCTTAATTATAATCTCTCCCTCTCTCGGGACTCTATCCCTCCACCCCAATTTTCTAAAACTGCGTCAGAATCCAAGAAGACTTCAGAGCACACGTAGGCACGTTTATTCAATGATGATATAAGCATACGGATATGAGAAATGGCCCCATAATTTAATCTCCTCTGGGTCCTGCGCATGAGCTTACTGCCTCCCCCATCACCTGGCGTTGTTAAGTGCGCCACGGGCATAGTAGATGCTAACGTTACGAGGAGCTGGATGAAGGGATAAGAACAATCTCTGTGCTGTCTTTGCCACTCTCCTATAAACCTTAAATCATTCCCGAATAAAAAGTCAGGAGAACTAGGTATGGGTTCAGAGCTGGGCTATTAGGGGAGTCTCCAAGGGCTGGGGGTGGTGGAGAAAGATGTTTCTGAACGAGAGGGTGGGGCTCACATGGAAATCACACAACTTTAGAGTAATGGAAATATAATTAGAAATAATACTGATCATAACAGCGATTGATGCTTTCATTCGATTCTTCGTAAGATCTTGTTCACAGCCTTTCCCATCGTCCTCACAATCGCCTTTGGCTGTCGCCCCTGGGCATTGGGGGTTGGCTGCCGGATCTAGTGAGCAGCAGCCAGGGGTGCTGCTGAGGCTTAATTACCCTGCAGTGAGCAGGCAACCTCCTCCCAACAGAGCATTATCTGGCACCAAATGTCATTCTTGCCGGTATTGAGAAAGCGCCCTCGAAGGATCTAGCAAACAGAAAGTACTTGTCAACACGCGAGTCTCTCTTCACGAGGGAGTTCAGTGGACACACACGTGCAGGCTGGCGGAGATGGGAGTCTTGGGCGATGCTGGTGTGCAAGGCGGGGCTTTCTTTCTGCGCCCGTGTTTGGTGGGGAGCGTGTTCAAAAAGCCGAGGGAGAGAGAGAAGAGCCAGAGAAAAGAAGAAGTCTATCCAGTTAACTCTAAAAGAGTAAAACGCCTACTTCTATCATTAAAAAAAAAGGCACTACATGAGAAAAAACAATTTAGCGGCTTTAGACGCCGACTTCATTAGAAGTCTCAAAGCCATCTTGGGCTAGCTCTCACGCTAAGCCAGAGATTGAGTTGCAATAAACCTTCCGCTTATCTTTTTCTTATTAAAATATTAACCGTGTACAATAGAAGATGAAGCAGGGGGCTTTAGGAAGAAAGTTTTGCCTAAAAGCAAGCTAGTAGAACAGTAACTCCTTAACTATATCCTTCTATACTACTGGTCTTTAACAAACAGCTTGAACACCGAGAGAAACTACATCCCTAGAATCAGGGGTATCCGGGCTGTTACGGTCGGGTTTTTAGGTGTCTGAGCTGAAGGTATCAGGGATATTGTTTAGTAAAACTCCTCTGTCTCCCCCACTAAGGGGAGAGCCTGCTTCCCCACCTGCTGACATTGGATCGTCCATGTGACTCGCTCTGGCCAATGGCATGGGAGCAATCAGGACCCCAGCAGGGGCTGGGTCCTCTACTGATTCGCCATGAGGAGGGTATGCCTGGGGGGCTGCTTCCCCATGAGCGTGGACCCCAATAAAGCACACGTGAAGCACACACTCAGCCTAACCTCCAGCCTGGAGCCAGGCCTGCAGCCTGCCTGGCCTCGCTCAGCCTGGGTCCAGAGAAGCACCCAAGGCCCGCCCACCTGTGAACTTGATCATGACTGCCCTGTACTGCCTGTTGCCGGGGCGGCTCGTCACACAGCGTGATGGTGGCGATACTAGTAACGGATGAACGGGTCTTGACGATTTCGCTTTTAAATGCATTCACTACACATTGGCATTCTGCATAGACACTGGCAAATTCATCTTCTTCCTACGGAGATAATGAGTATCGCTTCTGTGTTGTTTGAGCTGCTGACTGATGTCCGTGTTGGTTCGAGCATGGCATTAGCTGCTGGGATGAATTCCTGCAAGCCGGGGAGATGGCTTTCAAGTTACTTAAGACTCCATGGGCCATTTGAATAAGGGTGGCCTTTATTATGAACTCCACTTGGCTGCCTGTGGGGCTTTGAAAGAGAATTAGCTCTGAGTCGGTAAATATTCGTGGCCCCAGTATTATCTAGATCCTTCCGGGAAAAAGCCAAGTGGGTTCATCTTCTCAGCCTTCGCATTTCTAGAAACACTTCTCCCAGGTGGCTTGTGAGAGCAGAGATGTCGCAAAGAAGCACAGAACAGCTCGTAGGCTGCCCGCGAGCTGCCGAAACGAGCTTCACGGATCCTTCGCGATCAGAAATCTCAGGGACAGAAAATGAGGACTCATTACATTGCGTCTTAATCGTAATCTCTCCAGATTTAATTGGATTTTGACACTCGAGCCCACAGCTGAAGTACAGAGGCAATTTCTTCTAAAAAAAGGTTTTTAGGTTAATTTTCCTCTTTATTCACGGGGTGGGAGGGTACTGGAACCCTGGACAAGCACAGCGACGGGGGTCCAGCAAGCCTGGGAGTGCTTCTCGCTGACCGAGCTGTCACCTGCGAATTCAGACGTGTACCTAGAGTGGGGGAGGGTGGATTGCGTTACACGCGACAGATATTCATTCGCTTTTACTCATAGTCATCTTTCTTTGGGGTGGACCGAAGGTCATCAGAGTCAGAAAGTGTTAGAATTCAAAGCCATCTATCTGTCAAGAAATGGAGCCCTCAGAGAGCCCATCGCCCCCCGTCCCCCACCAAGGCTGTGGGGACAGCGAACTCCAGAGCTGGGGGAGCCATCTGGGACCCCTGGTTGCTAATTCTAGGGACCCCCCCCCGCAAGTAGACTTAAGAAGGAGTATGTGATGGGAAGTTCCCGGATGCAGGAATCGTTACCTGTGGCCCTTTGTGGGCAGGTAGCGTGGCTTGCTGGCCTAGAAAAACGGAAGCGGTCGATGCTGTGGCCATCTGTGGCTTTGGCACCTCCTCGGGGCTCTGCCGGGTGGGAGCACCCACCTGAGCTCTGTCTTTTCCACGGGGAGGTGGGGTGGGGTTCCCCCAGAGCTTTCACTCCACCCCCACCCCCCAGCTCCCAGCAACCCCCTGGAGCCCATGTTCCTCGCAGGGTGTCTTCTGACAAAGCTGCCCGGGGTGGCCCGGGGCCTCCCGGTCATTCTGTCACAGTCCCATGGTTGCCAGGACACGAGTGTAGGTCAGCGGCTCCTGGCAGGTGACAGTTACATAAGCCTCCTGCCGGCCACCCACGTGGGAAGCTGTCCCCAGCACTTCCAAGGGACGAGAACACGCCAGAGGCACCGTGCGGCCGGGGCGCCTGCTCGCCGGCTGGCGGGGACGTTCCCCGTGACACGAGTCTCCCCATCTTTGGAGGCGGGCTGCCCCACCCGCCAGACTCGGGGTGTGCCCGCGAGCACAGAGCGTCCCAGCCTCGCCGGGGCTCTGAGGGGTCGGGGTCCGTTTATTTTGACAGTTCCGCATTCTTCACTCTCATTCCAAGTGACAAGGACTCGATTCGGGTTTCTCAGTGGAGCGAGAACAGACGGATGGGCCCTCGGGGCGTGCAGGGACAGAAGGGCGCCCACGCGCTCTGCACAGGCGTCCGCTCGGGCGGGAGGGCGCAGCCGGTGACCTGAAAAGGCTCCCTCACGTGACTCCCCTGGGCCAGGGCGACTCACATGAGGTTGGGGCACGGGCTGGGGTGTTCGACCCAAAAGAGAGAGGAGCCAGAGTCAATAAACAGAGTGGAGGGAGCTAGTGGGGATGGGAGAGACGAGAGAAGGTGGTAGAGGAAAATTTTGCTTTTTTTTCCCTTTAGCAATATTTCTATCTGGACAGCATCTCAGCCAGAAGTGAGGCTTCAACTCCCTGCATCGAGTTAACACCAAATATATTTATTTACTTCTTATAGCACAATTTTGTCTATTCATCAGTCAATCAGAGGACAAATAACACAGTTGCTAAGAGCTCAGATTCCCGAGTCCAACAGACATGGATTCGAGCCTCGCCGATGACCCACTGTGTTCTCGAAGGCTTCGGTTGGCTCACAATAAAACAGAAAAAGAACAGTAGCCGCTTCGCAGAGGTATCGTGAGTATTTAATGGGATAACATATGGGAGTGCTCAGTACACGTCCAGCTGGTAGGTCGGTCGCTTTGTCGAGAACCTGGGGCCTCCCGGTCATTCTGTCACGGTCCCGTGGTTGCCAGGACACGTGTGTAGGTCAGCAGCTCCTGGCAGGTGACGGTTACATAAGCCTCCTGCCGGCCACCCACGTGGGAAGATGGCCCCAGCACTGCTATTATGAGCAGAACACCAGCCGGAGTCAAAGACACACCAAGGATAGAAATGGCCCTTCGGGAACCTAAGGCTGCTTCGGGATAGAAGAGTGACACATATGAAGGGATACTGAACAGCCTGGGACAGTTTACAATGGGACACATGTTCCCTTTACAAAGTCCGCAAGCAGGAAAAGCCAAGATGTTATGGTAAAGAAGTTAAGACGGTGTATATCAACAGGTGCCATGTGAGCTGTGCAATTCTAGGTGACGATGGACGGGTGTTCACTCTGGTTTAGAATGATACCAGGTATGTCAGGTGAGCTTCCTTGATGAAAGAATGATACCTGCTCTGGTACCTGCAATGTAGACATGAAGCACCCAGGGACATCTTAATAACGTAGTTGAATCACCCGGAAGTGGGGGGCTTGGATGCTGCATGTCGAGGAAGTGCCCGAGTGATGCCACGCTTTTGGTCCTCACCCAGCTCAAGAAGCAAGGACTAAGGGAGCTGCCAGGCAGCTAATGAGCCTCCCCAGTGGCCGCGGGCTTACGCGACACCTGTGAAGTAGCAAACACAGAAGAAGATAAAAATGAGAAGGAAAGAGAGCCAAGAGAAATAGGCCACAAAATCTCTAGGCGGAGGATTTTTTTTGGGCCCCTCCTAAATCGTCACTGATCAGAAAAACATCGTTATCACCACCACCATCAACACCATCAACAACAACAACGGCGAGATTATCTACCTACAACAACTCGGGGAGAAAATACTCATCAAGCAAGCATGTGATGGTCCAGGACCAGATCTTGATGAGCCGGACAGAGATGGAGAACCGAGACATCACAGCGTGGCAGGATTAGTCAGAGAGGTCGTCCTGGGTCAATGGCAGCAAGCCAGAGCTCAATGCAATGACATCAGGGAGCAGGGAGGTGGATGGTGACAAGACTCGGGGACAGGATCTCCCGATTCTGCATGCTTCGAGTTCTTTCTCCTTATCGTCACACGATTACTCATGCGTTGCTCCCTGATTCCTCTTCGAATCACTCATTCAGGCATGCTTGGAGTGGCCCCTCACCCACACACAGTAGGCCCAAACACACATACACACACAGTAGGCCCAAACACACACACACAGTAGGCCCAAACACACACACACACACACACACACACAGTAGGCCCAAACACACACACACACAGTAGGCCCAAACACACACGCGCGCGCGCGCGCACACACACACACACACACACACACACACACACAGTAGGTCATTCTCCTCATAGAAACCACAATTCTATTTGTCTCGAGTCTTTGGTTTATTATTCGACTACATGGAAGCCGAGTTTGCTTTTCCAGCATGAAAATAAAGCCTGGGAAAGAGTCAGTTCCCCAGGTTCCAGACCAGGAAAATGTTTCCAACGAAGCATGGCAGAAAAGCAGGAGTAACGGGCACGTCCGTGCGGGCTGTGTCATTCCTGGTGACGATGGGTGTTCGCTCACCAGATACGTAGGGTGAGCTTCCTTGATGAGAGAATGACTTCTTCCTTCGTGATTTTCCGGGGTCCTACCAGATGAGTTAGACCCACTGATCTCCAGGGAGACGTTACAAGGAGGGAGAGAAAGTAGCAGGTTTGCTGCACACGAGCCTCTATTCTGTGACCCCACACGTGGGGCCAGGCCGGGCACTTTGTCCCTGGGACCAGAACAAACACGTCACTCGGAGAGAAAGGCCTGACTCATCCACACACACTGTGGTCGTTGGCAGACCAGAGGGCTCCCCAAAGGGACCAATTCTAGGAACGTTGAAAGGACTTCTTGGACGATAGAGCGTTCCCGATCGTGCTTACTTATCATAGAAATTCGCAGACCGTGGCATAGACTCTGGTTTTGTACTTAGAGAGACTGATCGTCATCACCTGCCCTTTGGAGCTGTCACACCTGCGATGGCGTGGCGGCCGCCGGCCACGGCAAGGAGCACCGCGATGTCTTGTCCTCCGGGAATCACACTTCCCTGAGTGTTGGCTTCTATGTTTTATCACCACTTTGCATCTCTCACGCTCGGATTACTTCCGCTTCATCCTTCAGTGCTTTCAAGGTCAGAGGGAGAAATCCAAGCGCCTGCCTTGCTCCAAACGCCAGCCGCGGCTTGGGCCGTGTTTGCTTCTGTCATTTCGTGTCTCTCATTCTGACTCATACTTCAGCGGGAGACGGGCTCTCACAGAGAAGTGGGCGTCCATGCTTCTTGGGCAGCGCTGGAGCTGGGCAGGCTGCGCATGGGCCCCACCGTGGGCAATGTCGGAAGCCGGCTTCTCATCCAAGGAAATTTCAAGTCGGCTATCTATATCCGAACACAAGAATCCTTCGTGGCTGATGTTTCTCAAAATATCCCTTGAAGCTGAAGCATTTTTCCCCAAGCAGACATGCGCTGGGGACAGGAACGACATCCTGGTCCGTGTCATCATCTGAAGCATCATTGTTCATAGTTTGCTGATGAAAACTAGATAGAAAAAGTGTATCACCCCAGGGCAAAAGAAAAGGTAATCCCCCCCGACTCCCCAAAAGACGAGATGGCGCAGACAATGGAAAGCACACTTGGCTCAGGTCTACCCTCTCTCTCTTCCCCACCGGGACCTTGGAAAGCCGAAGACACGAAAGTAAGGAATCGCTTGACGGTCCAGGTCCAGAGCCTCCGACCTTCCATCTTCCACTTCATCACAGCTCCTGAGAAATAAGAGAGGGGCGAATGAATGTCCCTTGAGGAGGAGAGTTATCGAGTGAGATTGCATGAAGATGGCGGAGTAGGATGGCTTTGAGACGACCCCTGCTTTGAGACGTAAGTCCAGTCCAGCCCTGGGCCCACACAGCCTGGCCCCGGGGGCCGCCCTTTCCCAAGGAAAGGTAGCGTGATAACGGAGCTCCACAATTCGGGGTATCCACCGGGATCAGCCTGAGGAAAGCCTGGCCTCTGTAGAAACCCCGGTGGGTCTGAAGACACAGCGGCCAGGAAGTTGTCACAAGTATGCTCTCTGCCCCTGGCCCTCTGTCAGGGGCATCTGCGTGGCACACTGTCAGGGGCCACCAAGGGGTCCTTAACCGTGCACAGAGTTAATTAATCCCACGGGGACGGGGCGAGGAGGAGGATGTAATTAGAGAGAGCAACGTAAACTCATATGAACAAAGATGAAAAAAACAGTTTGTGAAAAAGAGACAACACGCACAGTGTCAGAAAAACGAAAGCTTAAAAAGAACTTGGAGTGGGCAAAGGGACTCTCTTTTAAAGATTCATTTAGAACCTGAATAACGATGAGAAAACGTTCACTCTTTTTCTTAGAAAAGACGGAATCATGCTAAAGTATTCATTTTTACTCCCTCGGCCAAAGTCTGTCGAATATCTCGTGACACACAAAATTCGGCTAAGCCTGAGGATAAAGAAAAGAGAGCGTTTCCCTTCGCCATTCATGTAGAGAGGGTCAGAGACCCTTTAGACAATCGTATTAAGCTAGAGACTGAGGATGGAGGGAGGGCAGAGGAGGAGATGAGTGGGAATGAAGAGATGTTAAGTGATGAAGGGATGTAGACAGAAGAGAAGCAGAGCAGTGTAAACACTCAAAATAAAAATGGAATGTAAATTCACGGACCCCCTGAAAAGGGGGAATGCCAGGTGCTTGAGACCCCCAGATTATAAATTCCTAATTCATCCCCGTCTTCTCTGATACGAGGATGATTTTTTAGACAAGAATGTTTAAAACATACTCACTAGAATAAGTGAAAAAAACACTGTGAGAAAGGACTCGTTATTCTCAACATGTTTATGTCCGTTGGTTGTAACAAATTCCATCTCGGGATGCTCGGGGGTGTTATAGATGAACAATACCGTCAACTCATCGCCTGTTTTCTTCACGAAAACGTGGATAAAGGGACCCATGCCGAGCAAATGCTGGTGCCGTGTCTGTGCTCTGTGCTGCAACAAATAATTCATAAATTCTCTCACATGACACTGTGTACCGGACAGCACAGGGCAAGGCTACGATAACACAGATGCCAGGAGAACTTTCCCAGCCAGGCGGATGGCTCCGTCCGTGAGTCTCAGGATTCCGTCTGCGTCCCGTCCCGCTTGACACAACGTATCAGTGACGGTGACAATTTCCTAGACAGCGTGCCATCGCCACTGGGGAACAGCACCCAGCAAGAGGGTGTGGCTAATACTGTCATAAAAAAATCCGGATCTAGAATCGATGGATTTAGATGTAGGGTTCATGGAGCTAGAACCCTGGGGACAGGAGAGAAGTGTCTCATTCCACGCGGCGTAGGTCACTCTGTCAGTGGCACTACGTGAACTTCTGGATGTAATAATAGTCTGTTTACCCACCGTACCCGTCCTGATGAGGGCGTGAGCATGATAAAGTTTGTCCAAATAATCCAGCAGGGGGGAGGACGGAAGGAGCTGGGGAGCGTTCAACAGGAAGATGTAATTTAAAGAGTATTTGTGCCGTTTAAATTATTCAGGAGGCTTACATAAAAAGAGATGACACGTGTTCTCTGTGGCTTTGGACAAAAAGAACAGGGACAACTGAAGATATATGACAGGAAAAGGTTGACTGAGCTTAACGAAGCTTTTTGCTCTTGATTGCTAAAAAACAAAACAAAACAAAACAAAAACAAAAACAACAAAAAACAACAAAAAACAAAAAAACAAACAAAAACAAAAACAAAAAACATGAACTAAAATGTTTTGGGGGTATGACAAATTTCTCATTATTAGAGGTAAATATTCTTATTAAATTCTTATTAAATATCTCAGTAGATATTCCAGTAGGTGACTCAAAGATCCCGTGATGACACCTTACACAGAGCCACGCTTCAGAGTCCAGTTGGACTGAACCACCTCTACGGTATATGAAAAACAGAATTCCCAGTAGAGGCGAGGGTGTGGGGACCCGGCCCACAACTCCCTTCACGTAAAAAATTATCCCTTAGATTCCTTCTAATGAACACTTCCAATGCCGTCATGCTCTGAGCCTTTTAAATGCATCTCCGTGATCCTGCATCAGTCAGGATGAGTTAGGTCCCATCACGGAGACGGATGACTGCACTCTCTCAGGGGCTCGAAGTCACAGTGGTGTGTTTCCTGCTTGTCCGTCACAGGGCAGGGAGGTCCTTCAGAATCTGAAGCATCACCTGGTTCGGGCAGGTGGCAGAGAGAGAATTCAGTCAGTGACGCACCGGCTCTGGCAGGCTCCGGCCTTTCTAGAGCTGGTCACGAGACTCACTCGGCCACTCAGGGAACGAGCATCGTGTGGTCTCCCCAGTGCTCAGCTCTGCGGCCACCCCGAGAAGTGACTAATGACGATCTGAAATCAAAATGATGGAGTCATGCCCTCGAAAAGCTCCTGATGAGCTTTACATGCATTTTTGCGTTTAACTGTCACACGGACCCTGTCCCATAGTTCCGGTCATTTCCCCCGTTTTATAGAGGAGGAAACAAGCCACAGAGAGGCAAAGAACCCACTCAAGGTCACGCAAATTCGTCGAAGGCGAGCCAGCATCTGAATGTCGATAAAACGACCAGATAGATAGCCCCAGCTCTTATCAATCGCTAAGGCGGAAGGGACAACCTTGGTCGATGTCTGTGACCTGCCATCCCCAGGGAGTTATATTTTGAAGATCAGCCGGGCATTTCGTAAGTTTTCTGAAGGGTAGGAAGATGGTAGCAAAAATCTAACCTCTTGCTGAGGCCTGTCTGCCTCCCATACTCTCGCCCCAGAAGTGCTGTCCTGAGTGGCCTGGCTTTGGGGACATGATTCTGTCCTGTTGGCCACAGAAATGCTGTCACCGGGGAAGTTCATTTAAAGTTGTTTTATGAACAAAAACTATGACTTATAAGACTTTTTTTTTGCGCATGCGGGGGCAGGGAGAGTTTTATAATCATCTCCTTTGCTATCTGCTGGATCCGTATTTCTGAATCATCTCTCAATTAAAATCAACCTCCCTTAGCACACTCTATTTCAGAAACGTGTCCTGTGATTTTAGCCTCTATGCATTTTTTTTTCCTGTTTGGCTCAATGCTTATACTGTGTATGCAGCTGCTTTGAGAGCTAAATAAATATGCAATCAGCGTGATGCAATCACGCTTCTTCCTTATCAGGGATGGGAGAAAATGCCAAGCCAAATTTTGTACCGTTCGCAAGAGCTCCGTGATTTAAAAAGAGACGTTCACTTAATCGATGTGATCTTACGTGGAATCACAAGGGACGTGGGCGCGCACAGAGAGTCCAGTTGGTTGTGTTTTTAAGGGCGCTGTTTGGCTGAGATGGGACTGCTCTCTTTCTCTCTCGTTTCCCCCAGGGATGGAGAGTCTGTGCCTCTGAGGTTTGCCGAAAGAGGAATGCCCCATTCCAGTATTTTCATATGGGTTTTGGATTTAATGATGCTTCGAGAATGGGCTGCCAGAAGTATGTCTATAAACCTATACTTCCATTCATGTTCTGGAATCTTAAACCCAGTGACAGCCATCCGTGTTCATTGTACCAACGGACAGAATTTATTTATTCACTTGTTTATTCCAACTCTTATTTATTTCACAGATACTTATGGAGCCCAAGCCATCTCCTTGACTCTGTTGACAAACACAGCAGGTGGACAAGTGAGTAAGTCTGAAGTCTCACCAGGGTCGGGGAAATGAACAAGCACATGGATGGGTGACAGCTTTAAATGAGTTGTCTGGAGAATTCAACACTGCGACAAGTTTTAGGAGTGAGGTTAGGTTGGTTGGTGTTTTTTATCCGCCGTTATGTAAACAACCTGATTTTTCACACACTAGAATTCCAGCTACTAACGTCTGTATCACAGGTGATTTTGTGGTGTGGACATAAGAGGAAATACGTACCTAAAAGAACTTTTGTATCTCCAAAACAAAGTGATGAAGCGATTGCATTCGTGCTTCTTGGGGCATCCGTGGTCAAGTGCAAAGAAGAACGTTTTTCGTTTGACCTTGGGACTCCTGGTACCCAGGCACCCCTCCCCTTCCTGACCCGGCTGCCCAGCCATTGTATGTCTGCGATCGTCGGGCACTGCTCATCTCTTTCTCGTCTTTCTTGTTTTAATTGATTATTATTATTTTTTTAATTTTCAAATTTTATTAGATTCAAAATAGAATAACCGTTCGTGACTTGAGCTTAAAAATCATCAAGAGAGCTTCATTTTGAAATGGATTAGTTTCAGAAACGAATATTTGGTTCACATTTCAGTAAACTGCTCATCTCTTTCTGCAGTAACTTTCCATCTCGGTCCAAAATGTAAATCATTATCACCATCGCACACTTATTAAATGTCCCCTTAGGGAGAGGCCAGGGCGGGTGTCACAGCTGTGACTTTGTATATCTTCTTGGGCAAGGCAGCTGAAAACGGAACAGGAAATTCGATTGTTATCTACAGAGGGACGTTTTTAGTAAGGACAACAAGAGTAAAATTTGTCTCATTTTTCTGCAGGAACCTTTTTTGGGAAGTATGAAGAGTGTGAATGTGAAAGCAGGAGTCCAGCTTATTGGAGGTCTGAGATCTGAGCCAGGAAACCTGACCCGGTGGAGAGAGACCGATGGGTTCAGGTCCAAGCACCGTGGGTGCTATTTCCAGCCCTTCCAATGACAGCGGAGGGAGAGCTGGCTTTGCCACGCCTGGGATAGGCCCAGCCTCAGGGCAACGCGAGGCCACGCGGAGTGTCCCCAGGTGGCCTTGTGTGCGAGGAAAATTATGTCCCCACAAGTCCATGCGTTTCTGTATCGTGCAGCGATACAGTAGACCGGGCTTCTGCGCTGGTGACACGTGTTGGTGGCAGTGGAGAGAGAAAGAAATCCAGCACGTGCTGGGTGATTTCAAATCCTCCTCATCCCTCCCCAGCTTCCTCTCCGCATACATCCATCTGATTCACACGACAAATATATGTTAATGGGCAGCCCCCGCTACCTGTGAACCCCAAGGAAGCGGGGGAAAGCAAGGGGAGGTCACATATCTGACAATCGTCCTGAAATCTCTCCCCTATTTTTCTTTCTTTTTTATAAACTAGAAGAAAAGTGGGTTCCACCTCTGGGTTCTTGTCTGCCACAGTCAAGACTCGCTTTCCCACTTAAAAATAATATTATTTTGCAAAACAGAAATAAGTTGCATGTAACAACTGAGCACCGACATGGGACTGCTCAGAGCTCAGGAAGTCTCCCGCTGAGCCCCCTTTGTCAAACAATCGCGAAGCCCGGGCCCTCTCACCTCGAGGATGAGCATAGCTCGATCCACATCAGCATCGATGTATCAGCTCATCACATTGGATTTTGTAGGCATGTCGTCCCTATGCCTGATCACAAATATGAAACCCCGAGGAAACCTTTAAAACAAAATGTAACCTGGGCTTCCAGGGAAGATGGAGCAGAGAGAAAATTCATCCCCACCCCTCCAGGCCAAAACGAGTAAAAGGCAGACAATGATACGTTAACCAATGGCACTCAAAATACTGGATGTCACACAGGGATGGACGGAAGTGACGAGATGGACAGCGAAGGGGACGTGCTCTGTGACACTCACGGACCGTCTGGAGGACGTCTCCAGAAGCGGCACAGGTGAAGGGACCCAGGTAGCGCCCACAGAGCTCGGATTCAGGGCACAGGACATAAGACAGGAGCGACCTCAGGGGAGACAGAACCCCAGGAATCGGCAGAGGGGGTTCCCAGAGCTGAGCACTGGTCAGCACGAGAACATCGAGAAGCCACCTTTGGCTGCAGAGAGAACCATGCCAGAAGGTAGAAGACACAGTGCCCAGGGCACACAAGGGCTGGAAACCCTATCTGTCCACAGAGAGAGCATGAACGGAGTAAATGTTAACCACGAGGGAGTCTGGGTAAAAAGCATACGGAGATTCTTTTGAGTTTGTTGTTATTTTTTACTATTCTGCTTCTTGCCGTTCTCCCTCAGTCTGGAATTATTTCCAAATAAAAAGTATAATAATCTTGACTCCCCCAAAGAAACGCTGAAATGAATACCATTTGACGAGTTAAACAAGCAAACCCAGCGTGGGAAACGCATCTGCCTGCAGCCCGGGCGATAAGCTGGTGTGGTTTTCGCCGTGGTTTGAGCTGCCCGGGCTGAGTGTGACTCCGGTGCAGGGCAGGGACCAACGAGCAGCGAGCAGAGCAGCACGTCCCTGCTGACAGACATGTCCTTCCAGGGATGCCTCCTTGCAGCAGGGGTGGTGTGGCCTTTGACAGGGTCTCCGGAATTGGCAAGGGCTGCTTCTGGCCCTGAACGGCCAACACTTGACATCTCCCATTCCCCAGGAGGCTCCTCCAAGGTGGAATTATGGGAAGCGAAACAAAAGACAAGAGCTTCTTCTGATGCCAGCGACATGCTCACTCCGGATGTCTTTACCCACAATCCGGCCCCTCCTCACGCACAGAGAGACCCCTTTCTTGCTGCATCGGAGAATGTGTCCTCGCTTAATTAATGGCATCGTGATGACGGCTACGGGGACAGGCTATCAGCGAGCCTGCGTGGGTTCGAACCAGGCTCCACCACTCGCTGGCTGGAACTCTGCAGCAAAGTTACTTAACTGTGCCTCAGTTTCCTTCCCAGTAAGAGCCTAAATCCCGCCTTGTGAGGTGTGAATGACTTAATGCTACACAACTCGTATCCCAAGAAGATAGGAAATTTTGAGACATTTAGTTATTGTGTTAAATCTCTTTTTAAAAGCCCGTTAAGTGGCGAGGTTGTAAGCTCCGCCCCCAAGGCTGTGTTCTGTAATGCACCTGGTTATAGTATTCACTCTTCTCCGGCCCCTTCTGACGGGGCTGCATTCCCGGCGGACAGTCCCTGCCCCCGAGCGCACACACACCCACGCACCCCATACACGTGTGTGTGCATGAGCTGCACTCCACAGAACACCTCCTGGTGCGCACAGTGGGGCCTTTTCCAGACTCATCAGAAAACGTGGTCTCCCTGGGCACAGAGCAGGACAAAGGGCTCCGGGCAGAGTGACCAATAGAATCAAGAGGTCCAAGGGGCCCTTCTGACCCTAAGTACCCATCCAGCATCCGGAAATCCTGGATATTCACTGCAGCGTGGTTTCTAGTGAGAAACGAGAAACATTCTAAAAATCCCCCAATCGGGAAACTTGGTTCAAGAATTCGGGGTCTAGCAATTCAACACGATGCTACGAGTCATTAATATTTATGTTGTAGGAAAGTATTTAATGACATAGGAACACAGCCACTAAATGTCATTGAGTAAAAAAAAAAAAAAAAAAAAAAGGAAATTGCAAATCAGCATGGTTGGTGTCATCCTGTTTTTGTGAGATAAAAATTTGTGTACAGGGGTTAAAAGAGGCCCTAAATAAGAGTGTTCCTCAATATTTCAGGGCTTATCATCGTGTGGTGACATTACAGAAAACGTCTAGTCTCCTTCCTGTCTGTTTCCTAATTTTTGCAATGAATTTATATTTTATTTGTATTGAGAAAGAGTAGTAGTAAAAGTTACTTAAAATCTAATAAAAGGTATCCATAACCATAGGGAAGGTGTGGAAAGATATCCAGCAAAAATCACATGGCCCTTATTCCTGAGTATTGGATTGTGAGTTTTTGTCTTTACTTGCACGTATTTTTCTGCAATAAGCTCATATTACTGTTGCAATAATAAAAGCCATAAAATTCCATTAAATTTTAATAAAATGCATATGATGGCCTAGAAAAATGTTGGACATATATGCAGCAAAAAACAAATAGTAGCTGTTTATCTTTGGGTGTAGCATTTTAAAGTCTTTCCAAACATTTAGAATGAATAGAGCATCTGTCTCTAATGGAAGTCGAGAAAATGTCATTAGAAAGAACGTTATTTGCCCATTACGTTACAGGGACAAAGGTCTCCTAGAAGAACTGATACCCTAGTAAAGTCACTTGGAAGATTCTGAGAATCTTGACCAAATGGGCTGCATTTTAGCATCACGGTGGCCAGGAAGCCACTCTGATTTGACGGTCACTGCACAAACTTGACCATACGCGTTCATATTGTTACAACTTCGCTTAAGATACAAGTATGGTTGGTACCCGCCATGTGAAATGTCTTCAAAAGTTTTCTCTAGAATTTGGCAATGAAATAAAGTTATTCTGGGTGCAGAAGTACATAGAAGCAGGTCAGTAAGGCACGTGTTTATATCCGTAACATACATTTTGATATTAGACAAAGAACTGCAGTGCCATAGTTTCTTGCAAGGCAGTTACCAAATACTTTGATATATGTATATATATGTATGTATATATATATTAGATCAGTATATATGTATGTATATATATGTATATGCATGTATATATATGAATATGTATCTATATGTGTGTATATATATGTTTGTGTATATATATTAGATAAGTATATATGTAAATATATGTGTATATATAGGTATATATGTATATGCATGTATATATGTATGTATATGCATGTATATATATGAATATGTATATATGTGTGTATATATATGTTTGTGTATATATATATTAGATCAGTATATATGTATATATGCATATATGTATATATATTAGATCAGTATATATGTATATGTATGTATATGTATGTATATATGTATATATGTATATGTACGTGTATATATATGTATATGCATGTATATATACTAATATGTATATATGTGTGTGTATATATATGTTTGTGTATATATTAGATCAGTATATGTATGCATATGTGTATATATGTATATGCATGTATATATATGAATATGTATATATATGCAGATATATATGTTTGTGTATATATATTAGATCAGTATATATGTATATATGTATATGTATGTATATATGTATATGCATGTATATATATGAATATACATATGTGTGTGTATATATATGTTTGTGTATATATATTAGATCAGTATATATGTATATATGTGTATATGTATGTATATATGTATATGCATATATATATATGAATATTATATATGTATGTATGTGTGTGTGTATATATATATATATATATATATATATATATATATTAGATCAGTAGATGAAGCTGTGTTCCTGGGATGCATGCAGAAGACCTGCCCCTCACACACGAAGCAAAGCAACAGGAGAAAGGAGAAATTGCCGGATCCCTTGGGACAGACAGAAGACATTGCAGAGCGATGAGAGCTGGTATGTCTCACACCTGCGTAGTGCAGGAGTACTGTCAAAACATCGACTATCAATCTGACCTCAACTTCCTGCTGATTTTGAACGGAAGCTGCTTACGTTCTAGTTATCCATGGCTCCATTGAGGGAAAAAAATATATACAACTATGATAAAATAAGAAATAGTGACGAAACACCAGCATCCTTTGTCACACCTTTGAATTATACTGAGAAGGCTAACGGGGTCGAGGAGAGTGCCATCAGGAGCCCAGGGCAGGAGGGCGGTAGCCATTGCTTTATGATGCTCTGTTTACCCGTTATTGGCCAAAAGTCGCTGTGATGCTTAGTTATAAGCCACAGAGCAATCCTTGAGAATGCGACATTCTTCAAAGACATTAGTAGGCGTGCACAGAAAAATGCGTGAACCATAGCTGAGCCGGGGGAGAACTGGCTATATGTCACCTGGAAAAGATGAGCAGGTGAGCCTTTGGGGATAAGCAGGAGTCCCCCAGGAGGCTAAAGAAAAAAGTCATTACAAACCAGAGGAAGAGCTTAACAAAATGCAGAAGAATCTAAACTCGCGTGGAGAAAGATTCGGTTTGAAAAGGAGCTTCAACGCGGCGAGGGGCACGTCACACCCTTGAAACAGGAGTGACGGGGCCACTGCAGATCGTGCAGAGATCTCGGAGCTGGAGCTCGTCCGTGATGGTGCGGCCCGCCCCGATCACGCCATCCGGGCCCCGCCCACTTCCAGTTTTACTCTCTCTCTCTCCACCCTGCGCCCATCACGTGGCTTGTTGAATGCGGAACCGAGATTGTTGAGCTACAAATACGATTACGTGATTTCCCCAGCCTCCGTGCTGCCCTACAGAACGCTCAGCCTATAGATGGCCCCAAAATATCCACTGGGGCGGGGACGGGGGTGCTGGTTTGCCAAAAAGGTCCCATCTCCATATTCCATGTCACTTGATCTCTGCTTATCTTTATTCCCTACAATGTCACCCGAATCCGTGCAACAGTGAGTAGTTGAGAGAGTGTCGCCAAATGTCATATGACATTTCCTCCCAGCGATGGCTTTGTGGGCATCAGCTCACCCAACTCGATTTTTTGGGGGGGATAAAAAATCCTATTAGTCATCTATATAACACGGAACAACATCATCATTTGGTGCGATCTTATTTTAGGTCTTATTGCTCTTGGCAAAAGCCAAGGATATTTCTACGCCTTCTCCCTATTGCGACAAAATAAATGAAAAGAGATAAACAAAGCACAGCTCCGTCTTAGGCTCTGGGGTTAAATGGAAGCTTGTACAATAAGAGAAAAGAAATATTTGAGAGACGCATTAGAAATATCCAAGACTTCAGAATGTACTCTTTGAGCTGAGAATTTCCAGTCTTTCTGACCTAAAATTAGAGATACAAGCCCGGATGTAGGAGAGATAATATGGAGAGAGAGACAGACAGACAGACAGCCAGGCATAGAGACAGGCAAAAGATATTTCATAAAACACATTCTTGCTTTTGCTTTAGACAGAAATCATGCTTATTTAACAGCAAATGTAGGCAAAAAAAAAAAAATTCTTCCTTTTTTTTTTCCTAAATTTACACTATTATTGAGATAACTGGGAGTGGCTTTGTTTTCAAGAGAATTGTCTATTTCACGGAGCCAGGATTGATCACCAGTGTGTGCCGGCCAAGGAGAGGTGCTGGACACTGTAACCCCAATTTACCGTGTCACTAATTTGGCAACAGGGGGGTTTTCTTAATGGAGTGAAAGTAAAACACCATTTGTCTTCTGTGTCTTTAAAGCCAATTTTTTTTTTTTTTTTTTTTGCTTCTTGAAAAAGAAGCCATGTCACAGATTTCATTATTATAAATACAGACTGCCAGAGCTGGCAGGGACATCATCAGTACCTAGTCCAATCCTCTCATTTTACAGATGAGAAAAAACAAATCCATCGACTTGTTTTAGACTTCGCAACAAGCTGTTGACAAAGCCAGAACAGAACTCAAGTTCTCACAATTTGCGATGACGCTCTACTCGAGACAGCTCACGCACCACGCGTTAGCCACGAGAGACATCTGAGTCGCTCCTGCAGCCCCAGACTGGGCCACGGTCAAGTTCACAAACGCTTAGGGTCTGTCTTTCCGCAGGGGCATTGACTTAAGACTTAAGAACTATGCATGAAAACTGAGCAGCGTTTGGGGGGATTCATAATCAGATCTGAGAGATGAAGAATCTTCCCACTGAACAAGGGCTGTCTCATCAACAGCTCAGAGGAAGAGAGAGTGTGGACACATACCTGTGGGCACCTCTCGATTTTCCAGATTAGGAAATGAAAACATGAGAAAATGCAACACAACTGAACAAGAAAGTGCTCCTAAGAGCCAAGCCTTCTCTTTCCTGGGCTGCGTCCCGCAACCCAAAGCTTGTGTAATTCTATAAAGCACTCAGGACACCAGCCCGATCGATAAATAATACGGGAGAGCTGAGAGATTGAGGTCTCTTCGCAGCTTTCCCGAGATCTCCTCAAAGTAATATCCGTTCCCTGTCTCTCTCAGGAACGCCAGAGGTCTGTGTTTGATTTGCTCTCGCGTTCTGGATGGCTTCCTTTGCTGGCGCGAGGCTGGATCCGATGACCTCATTGTGTGTGGTTCTTTCCAGCCCGTCTCCGTGATTGGAGTGGGTTGGAAACGGGTTCCAAACTCGCGGCCTGAATGGAAGGAAGGAAACCTGTCTCAGCAAACTCCGCCCGGGTCCGCCGATGGACAGAGACCCGTATCTCTCTCTGTGGGGCTCGCCACACACCCAGCTCTGTTCTCGCTCGAGCCACGCTCGTTCCGTGATTTGGTGTGAGCCACAGGATGCCCTTAAACTTGGCAGGTCCTTCTCAGACTGGCTTTTGAGGAGAGAAGCACCTCCAAGAGTGACAGGAGACCAGGGGGTTTAAAAGCCAGAAAATCAACCGGCAAACCCAACAGCGACATTTTGCTGAGCAGCTACTAGGCACCTGGCCCATCCCAAATAATGAGCCCAGTGGAAGCAGCCATGGTTCAGAGGGGCTGACAGTTTTTCCTCACTGACTTCTGTGTCCCTGTTTGTGGGAGAATGAGCAGGATTCCTTCTGAGACAAAGGTCGCACAACCGTTTTGTGACCGAAGTTGAAACCAAAGCTATGTATGTCTGCTGTACCAAAGTGCGTTTTCCGTTCATACTCTTCGAGGACATTGCAGTGCTAATGCCCAGCATGACACGCGATTTGCACGGTCCTCTCTGAAATAGCCTGCTAGTTGCCCGCCCCTCCCCCAGAATTCAAGGTGGCTCGCGCTTGGCAGAACGTTGTCGCGATTCCAGCGATGACAGGAGAGGAGAGAGGGACGCTTCAGAAGTCCTGTGAGGTGACACCCCCGCCCCCTGCGAAGCATGCCCCGGCCGCTCTGGATCTCGCCGCGTTAAGGATGGGTGATACACCTGTTCCTGGCGGTGGCCACAGCACGATGGCAACTGTGTAGCTCTGTTTCCTCCAGAGGGGGTCTCCTTTGACGATGAGAGCACTGGAGATAAGCCGTCCGCTCTCCCGCTGGAGGCTGACGTAGAGGGCTGAGAGGCCGCGGGCTTCTGAGCTATGGTTCTGACAGAGTGGACCGCACTGCGGGTGAACCAGAGCGTCTGGAAGTGGCCGGAACGTGCACGGGCTGGCTCGAAACCCTGTGCTAACGAGGTTCTAGAACAGAACGCAAAGGTGATCCTGGGTGCTCCGGCTCTCAGCCTCCCCCACAGATTAGCCTCGGATTTGCGGCCTCGCTCAGAGGCTCTTGTGTTTCCGAAGAGGCAGGAATTCGAGTCGAGTCAATAATCCGTGTTATAGGAGTGAAGGAACAGCTTTCCTCCAGCTCGGCGTGGCTCTGAAGGCCGGTTCACCCTGAGGACCCTATACGTCTCACCGTAGAGTCAATGTTTATGACTCTGAGGACAATAATACAAGATAACACATGACGACGGGCCAGGTCGAGTGGTTCCAGCAATACGTGCCTCAATGCTGTGGGAAAGAAAGGACACGGAAGAGTCGGGGTGGAATCTTTTGGGGCCAAGGCTTTATTGAGAAAAGGGAACTTGAAGCCAGTGTGAGCAGAGTGGACAGAGAGGAGCAAGGGGAGAATGGAGGTTTCAGCCTTCGGGAAGGGGCAGGTGAAGCGGGCACAGGCCGGACTGTAGCCGAGATGCTGCGGGGTCCCCTCCTGGCTGAGGAATGCTCTCCCCAAACCCCAGGGCCGAAAGGGAACGGGAGACCCGCCTGGGAACGGCAAACAACAGGCTGCAGTTAGCATCCTGCAAGACACTTAAGGCCATTGGATTTTCATTCTGGCAACACGATGAGCTTCCTGGGGACGCGCGAAAGCCAATTGCGATCAATTGAGAGAATTGCATCACGTGACACATGAAAGGGAGCTCGTTTTCATATAAAGATTTATTCACAGCCACTGCCTCCCCGTGAGCGATTCTCGCAACCCTCATTAACTTCGCTAGGCATTATTCTCGAATAAAACAATACTTATTACGTGTCACTCTCTGCCAGCAGTTCTGAGGCTGGGTTTGCGGGGGCTGGTTATTTTCTAGCTATCTGTGGACATGTATTTTTTTCTCTTTAAGATGAGTTAGGGCCCGCTTTGGGGTAGGTAGATGGGCATAAGGAAGACCCTCAGAGAGAGACACACATAGATATGACTCCGAACTCTCCCGACCGCCTCTCGTGAGACCGGGATCAAGAAAACGGTCATTCTCTGAGACTTGATTTCCCGGACGATGACATGGAAGCCAGGACTTGCTCCAGAGACGATGGAATAGCCAGAAGGATGACATAAGAGGTGCGTCCGACACGGGGCGGTCGCTCCGTAGATGAGAGAACTGTCGTTAACTCTTCTCTCATTCTGTAAGAGTCTCCTCTGTTTGTGGGAGTTTGCGGGGCGGGGGTGGCGGGGACACCACATAACAATCCTTAGTTTCTCCGCTGGGAGTGTCCGATGCCCTCCCGTAAGCCCTTCTCCAGGGGACGGGGCAAGTGACACAGGTGACGCAGTCTCTCGTCTCCTCGGAGGACGGGGAACTCACCGCCACACATCCGTAACACGCGCTCGATCACGCTTCCCCCTTCTCTGCTCCCGAGACGCGCGATCACGTTGAACACGGCCTCACGGTGTCACGTGGGGCCCTCAGCCATCATCGTAATGTAGTTAAACTCCTTCTTCGCCCTCTGGGCGCTAAAACGAGGCCTTGCCTGTGAACGGCGATTACGACCAAAATCTGTAGGGACGTAAACAAAGACAAGGCCCGGCACAACCTGGCAGGGAGGCCAGGGACGCTTAGGACACAGGATGGTGGGTCTGTCACGTCTCGGATGGCGCGTGTCCGGGTGTCTTGGGATCGCGACCATTTCTGAGCCATTTTCCAAGTGAGGACGCTTGAAGGTGAAAGGGACAAGGACCACTCGGGCCGAGATGAACCAGCACAAGAGAAAAGGAATCTCATAGGGAGTTGGTAATAGCTGTAAGAAACCGAGGAACAGTAAGACGCCCCGAGGACCGGGATGGGGATCAGGGGCTCAAAGGCTGTAAGACACCCGGGCAGTTCTCTGCACCCCAATCCACTCCGTTCTCTCTGACTGTGTTTCCACGCTTTCCTCCCACACGCTTCTCCCGAACGGGCAAGAGCGCACGACCCACCACCCAGAGGGGAGCCGGCCTCTCGTCTCTGGCCTAATTCTCAATCCCTGAAGCTCGGACTCAAAATAGCCCGTCCTGCTCAATTCCTGGTTCCCCATCCAGTGACCGACGGTGACCCCAAGGGCGGCTCCAAGTTCCAGGCGTCTCCGGCGCTCAGAGTGCTCTCACCACGTGACTGGGGCGGGGGGAAGAGGCGGCCCCCAGAAACCCACGTGTGTGCTGAGAGGCAGAGAGCTGGCTGAACCAAGGAGCCCAAGGAAGACACCCCAAATGCTTTGAAGTATCCATTTCCCGTTTGCACGTGACACACAGCACCCCCCCGGTGTAACTGCGCCTCGTTAAAGCAGTCTTGAGCCAGAAGGTCACTTCTCTGACTTTCTCTCTCGCTGGACACTAAGAGTCCCCACGGTGGTTGTCAGTGGGGTCCACGTGGACCGATTATCTGTCCACGTGGTGTATGTTCAGAGCTTGATGCCTGCCGTGGCTAACCTCGCAAGATTGCTGTGGGAGCCCAAACAGAGTGGAGGTATAAGAAAAATAATTTTTGTCAGTGGGAAAGCTGTAAGCGTGTGAGTGCGTATCAGCAGGACGTTTATACTAAAGTGGACATGACTACCCTCAGACCCTGCATCGGGCGCCGACGGGACAGAGCGAGGAGAATCGAACGGGGGGAAACCATCCACCCAGAGAGAGGGCGCCGGAACATGCTGGGGACACTCGAAGGACACGTTTCAGCTATTCCACAGCTTTTTGGGGGAACGGCTCTTTACTCTCCCACATTCGGTTTGCCTGCAATTCCAGAAGCCAGAGCCCGCTCCTCGCCCCCAAACACACACACCCCCGTCCCTGCTCCAACACGCACCGAACCACAAGCCCCGAGTCGTGCGGGCCGGCGGCGCTCAGGGCTGTTCTGGGGGCGGGCAGTGTGTGTGTGCGCGGATGGGGAGCACTCACGAGACAGTCTGCTCATGCAGCGCAATTAGAAACAGCTCTGGAGCTATTCCGAGGCCGTCTCCACGCGGGGGACGTGGACGGCTCACCAGCCGTCCTCGCTCAGAGACAGGCGGGTAATTAGGGCCCCAGCTGGGCCGGCTCCTCGGGCACCGAGGGTACGCTGTGCCCTCAGCTGGCACGTCTAGAGGGGTGAAGGGGGCCTCTAGCCGCAGCCTGGAGGTGTCTCGTGTCACTTAGCTAAAGCTGAAACTCCCTGGCCTCCCGGCCACAGACGGGCTGTCAGACACAGGGCAGGGGCGAGACAGCTCAGCGGCACCCCCCTTCCCCGCCTCTCAGCATCCTCGCATTCACCGGCTCAGGCTGGCCACCGGCCCCTGAAAGAGGACAGCTCAGCTTAGGACCGAGGGTGTGACGGGAAGACGGTGTATCTGTGAACCTTATATTTGAACGACTGAAGAAAAAAAAAATTAAGTTTTTTTTTTTTCTCATGATATTGCTGAGAGGCTGAGGGAAAAAAAAAAACAGGTATTATCATCTCCCTTTCACGGAGTTTATCAGCATCTCTGTGTTCTACTAATCGGAGTGGAGAAGAAACCCGGACCCGCTGGCGGAGCTCACGGCAGGCCCCACAGAGCCTCCCTGAGCACCTGTGGCCACTTGTCTCCACGCTCATCACCTCCCTGGGCCACGTCCCCAAGGCCTGCCCGCCAACGTGTGGTCCTTAGCTCAGCCGCTTTGGGTGTCCGGAGAGAGTGCGAGGAATGCACAGCCTGGGACCCCCGAGGCACCCAATCAGAACCCGCCTTTAAAAAAAAAATTTACATCGTTAAGAAGCTGCCTTTTGACACGCGTTAAAGCTTGAGAAATCGCCGCCAGGAGGCCCTCCCACCTGCCATCTGCGGGGGAGGGGCAGTGATGGAGGTGGTCCAGGTGAGCTCGGCTAGCCTGAGGAGGCAGTGAGGTCATCTGCTTGGGTGACAATCACAGAACGTCACAGCTTCTCACGCGCTCAGGATGGGGGCTTCAGTCCAGAAGCCCCGAGGTGTGTGCATGTGAGGGTCCACAGCTGAGTTTCTGAGCCACGTCCTGTCCGTCCAAAACGCCGGGTGAGGGGTGAGGATTGGCTGGTTCTAGCCCGGGAGGGCCTGTCTCCCGAGGGACGTAGGGTATTTATTTATTCAGTTGCGTTTGTGGGTGCCGAGTGTGACAGAGGCTCATTCTCCACTGCCCTACGTGGTGCTCACCCTGGCGTCCCTGGGACGGGGCCGTGGCTCGGTGGATCCCGTAGCAGCACGCCGTGTCTCTGCTGAACCTGCTTCTCCTCCACGCCCCGTCTGCCTGGTGTGATGACGCCTCTGCGTGACAGCAGGCCACACTTGGCAGAGCCACAGGCGTCTAGCGAACGCAGGAAGGGAAACTGCTGACTTTGTGGGAGCTCTGTGGGGAGGGGGGCGGGGGCTCGCTGGCCCTGAAGGCCACTCTCAGGGCTGGAAGGCATAGAGACATGGGGGACAGGTACTGAGGCCACCGCAGCTCAGCTGTGGAGACAAGCTCAGCTTCTCCACCTCTGAAAAGCCACATGGGCTGTCTGTTTTGAGTTTTTTTTTAAATGTCCCAACTCACGGGCTTCAGGAAATTCAAACCACCCAGTGACACCCTCTCTCTCGGCTGCCAAGTGCCAAAGGGTGACAGGCCGAGCGCCACCCTGGAGCACGATGCCTCAGGCATTTCACAGCTGCCTC
Source organism: Macroglossus sobrinus (assembly GCA_004027375.1). Taxonomy (NCBI): domain Eukaryota; kingdom Metazoa; phylum Chordata; class Mammalia; order Chiroptera; family Pteropodidae; genus Macroglossus; species Macroglossus sobrinus. Next base: position 24,943 of record PVKZ01006061.1, read on the forward strand.
GTGTCCCCGAAGCTGCCGACGGGGGCAGCCAACGGGCGCGGGCACCTAGCCTCTCTGGGAGCTAGCTGTGTGACCCAGGCTCTCCAGGTTATCGGAGAGGATGTCAAAAAAAAAAAAAAAAAAAAAAAACAGTGGATGCTTTTCCACCCCACGTGGTTGTCAGAAACTCCTAAGGGCCCCACAGCGAGAGCTGCGCCCCGTAGATCACCACCAGCATCACGTGACGCGCGAGGAGGGGTATCAGAAGGATAGTGTCAGCACCCATTCTGGTTCCTTAGTTGCTGAGTCATTCTCTTTTCCTTGTCCAGGGAAGCAGCAGCATAAGTGCCACTTGCCAGACGAACTTCGTTGATGCTCTAGTTCTTCCCCAGAGTTAAGGCTCGGGCCAGACTTTGTAAGCAGCACCCCAAGGGGAACGGCGAGTAGGCAGAGAGAGAGTTCTTGCCCCCACAGAGCCCGCAGCCCGGTGAGAGAGGCAGACCTCAAAGAAACAACCGGAGAAATAACCGTGCGATGAAAACTGTGACGGGGACGATGCACAGCGCGCTACGTACAGTGGTTGTTAGTAAACCAACTTAAAAAAAGAAAAAAAAATGAAAAAGTCCTCATAGGAAGCGTTTGCCAGTTTTCACGATGTGCATACGTGCTCCCACTATGCTCGATTTCAAGCTGCCAGCAGTTGCCAGCTTAGAAAATTCCGGAGTGTTTACCAGTCAGCTTCCTCTAGCCAGTGTGACCCGCTCTGGCACCCCGCTGGGGCACCTGGGACAAAATAAAGAAGGACTGGGGTGTCCGGGCTTTTCCCCGTGAAATCTAAGCTGAGTCCTGTGGGGTCAGCAGCAGCAAAGACTCAGGCAAGAACGGATGGACCTCGAGGTTCTTATGCCGAGTGAACTGAGTCGGTCAGACAGAGGAAGATAAATGCCATATGAATTCACTTATATGCAGAATCTAAGGAATAAAAAAAAAAAAAAAACCCACAAGCTAATCAAAAGCAGACTCACAAACCTAGAGGACAAGCTAGTGACGGCCAGAGAGGACGGGGGGAGGGGTTGGGAGGCTGGGGGAATGGGGTGAAGGGTTAAAGAAGTACAGGTTAGTCGTTGACGGGTGGTCCCGGGGATGGGGAGCACGGCACGGGGGGTGCAGTCAGCAGTGACGTGGTGGCCGGGTGGACAGCCCGAGGGGAGACAGAGCCACCAGGGGGATCATTTTATAAACTCCGCAAATGTCTCTCCTATGCACTATATACTTGAAACTAATACAATAAACATTTTTTAAAGTTAAAAAAAAAAAAAAAAAGGATAGTGCAAAATACTTTCCAGGCGGAAGGAATATCCTGTGGAAAGACCCCGACGTGGGAAGGAACTCGGTGTTCGAAGTCACAGGAGACAGCCATGGAGGCACGCAGCGTGCCCCCAAACCAGGCGACTACCGTTCCCCATGGTAGGCGGGAGGAACCCGGGCTGCAGAAGGGATAACAGGTGACGGAGAAGGAGCTTGCTCAGGGTCACACAACGGCAAAAAGTCGGAGCGGGTAGGGCTGGAGCTAGACCCTCTTTCTCCAGAATCCGCCCTATTATCGCTACCTTCTGCCGCCTTTCAGCTGAGGCCGGATCCCAGCGAGTAGAAGCTGGTGCTGTGGGGGGCTTATTCTCAGAGCAACGTCAAACCAGTGTCCTCAAGGCACCTCCGCAGGCTGGCAGCGCGCTCAGCCCGTTGGGTTGAGACCGTCGTAAAATCTGACGTGATGGGGGTCGCCGCCCCCATCGCCAGGAACGTCCTGTACGACGGCTGAGGGTTCACAGACGCCCTCACGTCCGTGCATGAACCCCGTACTGATCCAAAGACCGAAGCAGAACAATCTCTGTGGGCTGTTACCTTCCCTCCCGCTCACCTCTTACCTGCTCTCGATCTCAGATATTTCAGCGGATTTCATTCTTCCTTTATGGCTGTCGCCTTACAAGAAACTTTCTAGCTTCTCTTGCTTTGCCAGCGACAAAATATTTCATCACTGACCGAACTCCTGGGGCCGTGCCATTTAAAATACCTCTGGCAGGAGCGTCGGACGAGAAGTAGGGTGATTGATGTTCATTTCTGCCTTTCATTCAATCAGTGACCTGATAATTTTCATTCATTCCATCTGCTACCTGATCATTTTAGCCACGTTTCCATTACAAGGAAATGCGTTAGCACCGATGTTGAATTCTTTCTTCAAAGACCCACAGCCTGGGACATCCCTTGTCAAAAAAAAATACGCCATCAAAACCCTTCACGTGTGTGTCGATTCAATTTCCAGTAAATCTACTCTGTGTGAATTCAGTTATATGTCAGAGTACAACTGGAATATAATTCTGTTTTCCTCTGTCCTCTTCCATAGATGCTTTCGAATTCAAAAGACGTATTTAGAAAAGTGTCATCAGATCCTTGAAAGAAAGTGCCGTTTAAATGCAGAGCATTATAATTACAGGGATTATTATTTCCTGCTCTTCTATCACGACTCCTGACATCGTCCCTCCTACCGTTTCTGATCAGTGATTTTTCTCCCCTTCCACCCAAAACGAGCAAAGACAGATTTTAAGTTAGGTCAAGACAGAAGAAAAGATCTTTGGGTACCATCTAGAAGGCTTCGTTACTAAGGACAGGCAGGGATGCTTGTGTTGGGAGACACAGCCACGGCCACGTGCACCTGGGAGGTGATGCTCGCTGCCCACTGGCCACTTCGGGATTCTCCTGCTAAAGCAGCAACAGGCAGAGAGCGGGGTCCCTCTCCCGGCTGGGAAGACTGTGATCGTCGAGGACAAACTGGCTGGCTCCTGCGTGTCGGGACAAAGGACGTGTCATATCCTCTCATACTCTCGTGTCCCACAGATGGGGCAGCTTCAAACAACAGAAATGTGTTTATCCTATTATTGCCTGGAGGCCAGAAACCCAAACTCACGGTGGTGAGCCTTCCCTTCCTTCTGGAAGCTCTGGGAATCTGCTCCCGGCCTCCCTCCTCCTACCTTCCGGTGCGCACCGGCGACCTTTGGCTCGTGGGTGACGCACTGGTCACTTCAAACTCTGCCTCCCTCATTTCCTCTTTTTATAAGGACTCCGGTAATTGGATAAGGGCCCACCCTCACCTGATAGGACCTCTTTAAGACGTGATTAGATCTGCAAAAACCTTATTCCCAGATAAGATCGTGTTTACAAGGCCTCGGGATTTAAAATTTCAAAACCATCCACTGAGCGAATACATTTCCAACTACAATATCCTTGTATTTCAGGATTTCAGTGACAGGATATCAAAGAGAAAGAGAGGGTTTCAACCAGAAGGGAAGCGAGCATCACTCCGGAATGGGTGGAATAACCCACGGGCTACGTAGCCTCTCTGGGAGACAGGCTCGATGCGTTTTCGACTGGAGAAGCGAGAGTTGCACATTATTAGGTGTAAACATCTTTTTTCTGCTGTCTCCGTCTGGAAGCCACGCACGGTTGGTCCAAAGACGCGTAAACGGATGCCAAGTTGGCCAGCCCTGACTGTGGTGGCTGGGGACGTTGTCGATGGAGCTGAATCGGAGGCTGCGTTGCCCTCCGCGTGTCACACGAGATGCAGGTTCGCTGGCCTCCAGGGACAGTCGTGTGTGATCTGGAAAGCAGAGGGGAGCAGCCGCCGTCACCCCCCGATGGGGGCACCGGGCGCTGCCTCGGCTGCCACGTTCTCGCTGCTCGCCTGGCGTCTCGGCCCGACTCAGGGCGGTGGCTGTGATGGCGATGCCTCCCAAGGCTCCGTCCAGATGTCCTCCCTCTGCGGTGACAAAGGTCACACAGAGGGGAAAGCCGGGAACCGTGGGAAGCACTCACCTTCGTGTGGAGGCTGGATGGATGTCTTCTACAGACAGGGTTAATGTCGGACGGTTTTTCTAAATACTAGTCATCGTGATCCTCATTTCCAGCTACATCCCTATCTAACAACGGCCTTGAACTTCAACCCGCAGTTCCTGAGACTGGCAATAAATAAAGCATCAGTGCCATGCGCTGGGGCGGACTGAGAAGAGCCCGTCACACACACCAGGTGACAGACAGACCCGTCGCTTGGCACCTGCTCGCTCCGGGTCCCCACCTCCCAGGAGGCCTCGTTAGAGCCGTTTCCTGAGCGTTCTATCTGAGCTCTCGGTCTTAGGCAGCTTCTTTCTTTCCTCTAATCGTTTGCTTGTTTGTTTGTTTTACTATGAACTCCTATTTTCTCCTGTTTCCCATATTTTATTCCCCTTTCAGGTCACCTTTCCTCATTTTTCTGTCACCATGTGATCGCTGGGCTGTGTGTGTGTCTTCTTTCAGTTCTTCCCTTGTACCTGTCCTCCCCCTGTCACCTTCCCCGCCCTACCCCCCACCCATCCTTCCTTGTCCAAAATTGGCGAGCACAGGCTCGTTTGAGAAACGTGGGCTCTGCCTCGCTGAACACACGCCCATCGGGAAGGTACCAACTGCTGACGCTCGAAGCTTGGCGTAAAGACCCCCCCGACCCCTCTCCCGCGAGTGTCCCTGAAGCGTCTCGTCCCCGAGAGGAATTGCAATGTGCAGAAGCTGTGAGGACGGAGGACCTGAGAACTGTGCAGACCAGTGCTAGAGTCACTCTCTCTGCTACCCTCTTCCCCCAGCTAGAAATAAACGAGTCGCCACAGGGAGGGAAGAGATGCTCGAACTGGAATTAAGGAAAAGACAAGGAAGAAAGACACGTCCCAAGATGAGTTTCGTTTATATAATGAAAATAAATTTTTACACAATCAACAGAAACACACCCAGTGTTGTTTTGTTTTGTTTTGTTTTGTTTTGCGAAAAATATTTTTAAATAAATTTTTGTCTTTTTTTTTTTTACATTCTGATATACATATGTAACAAGGTTTATGGCACTGTAACCAGAATCAAATCTCCCCATCCCCCCGCAAAAAAAAAAAAAAAAAAAAAAAAAGAGGAAACCAAGGAAAAAGGCGGGAAGGAAAGTATAACTGGTTTTAATTCCTTTCTGTCTCCAGGCTGGCAAATGTGCACTGTCTGTCACTCGGCTGCCAGCTCTAACTTGCTTGCACGCTCAAAACACCGGATTTTTGTACAAGAAGCCCACGAAGGCATATGGTAGAATAGTCAGTACCTTGCTATTTCAAAAAAAAAAAAAATAAGAATAAGAATAATCTCTTAAACCCAGAGAAGGGAAAAAATATATAATCATTCAGAGTAAAAACAACACACAAAATCAACAGTATCCGTTGTCTCTTTCGAGAACGTGAGGCCTCTTAAGACCCCGATAGCCCCGACCACCCCTGCTCTGCAGCCGTGGACACGTCAGGGCTTGGTCTGGTGGGGTTTCTCCTTTCCGTGGGGACAGCCCAGGCAGATGTCAGGTCTTCGTGGTTCAACGTCTTTTCTGCTTTGTTTGGGTTCTTTTTAAGCCGGTTAAAGTGTAGTCTCTTCGGTCTATGGCCCTGCACAGACTATTTCATCCTAAACGCCACAAATGGCTTCAAAGGAAAAAAGGGGAAGGAAGGCCAGTTTTCTTATATGTGTTGGCTAAAAAAAAAAAAAAAAAAAAAAAAAATGACGTCCTCAGCCTCCCTGATTTTTCTTTCACTTCTTGGGCAGTAAATCTCCATGGGCATCAAAAGTTAAACTTGTCTCACACTTGTTAAAAAAAAAAAAGAAAAAGGTTTTAGATGAGTTTGTTTCCGTTCACAAACTTTCCCCCATCTAAAAAAAAAAAAAAAAAAGAAAGAAAAAAAAAGAAGAAGAAAAGAAAGAAAGAGTCCGTTCTGCTTCCTCTTCGCCTCTGCGTGGAGGGCAGGAACGCGTCCGTCCCCGACGGGCCGCGCGCGCAGTCACACGAGCGTCTCCACGCCCGTCAGCTTTGGCGTCAGGATCCGCGGCGTCACGCCATTGTTGAGGTCCTCCTCGAACTCCAGCAACTGCCCCATGAAGTTGAGGTTCGGGGAGATGATTGGTCGTTTGCCTTTGACGAATTTATAGGCGTCGGTCATGGTCATCCGCGTGTGCTTCATCAGGTACGCGATGACGATGGTGGCCGAGCGGGACACCCCGGCCTGGCAGTGGATGAGGAGGCCCTTCCCGCACTGGTGAGCTTCCTCTGGACCACGGGAGAGAGGAAGAGATGGAGAGAGGTTAACTCTGATCTGACCTTGACCATGCCGGAAGAATAAATCGAAATAAATCAGGTATCATGTACTAGTTCATGGCGTATGTGTATGTCACGACCTCCGGACCGGCGATAAGCAATTCTGGCACGAATGACAGTGGCACATTTCTACATTTAAAGAGGTGGCTAGGTGAAGGAGTTATCCGTAGCATCACCTTACTTCGAGGTGCTTTAGGTAGAGCCACAGCACCGTAAACTCCCACGTGAGGCGAGCTACTGATGGAACAGACGCTTCGGATGAAGAATTATAACTCCAGTTGCGAGACTGTGTGACTTGCCAAAGCTAGAGTTATGAATAACGTCTTGCCTCTCTGTGACAGAATTAAAAAAAAAAAAAAACCCAGCTCTTTCTGTATGCTACAGCATCGCTCTGTGTGGGAACTGGTAGCGAATGACTAAGAATCTCAGTCTGACTCCTCTCTGACCGAGGTTAAAGGAACAAGACTCAACTAGAAAGTGACTGTGTTCAGCATCTTCCCACAACACCCTGTTTTTTGCAAAGTTCGCTGAAGACTCGTGGTACCCAGGTGCAGAGGGCATCACCTCCATCTGCTCATCCCCCCGGCAACCGTGTGTGCCGTGCCCACCTGGCAATGAGAAGGATGGAGGGATTCCAGCAACGGCTCCGAATCCAGAGCGACTGAAAGAGGCGATATTTTATACGTTTTTGGATACATTAAAAGCTCAAGAGAATAGCTTGTGGGCCCTGCCCGAATGGATTGTTAATAATACTTCTAAACTAAAAGGCACCCCGGCAGGAACGCCCCCCAATTAGATGGAGAGTAAGGAAGAGACCGGGGGAAAGAGAGTGAAGACTTAATTTAAACTACTTCTCTGGGCTGCCTACCAGTGGACCAAGGATAACAAACATCATGCAAATCTTCATCTTAAAAATCTACAGATTATGCTTACTTCTCATAGAGAACAGTGGTTTTTTATAAATATCTCTCTTTCTCAATTTCTTCTCTTCGGCACCCACGAGTTAACCGCTGCCACCCCAAGGCTGAGAAGCGGGGTGGCGAGACGATGAGCTGCAAAATGCTCGCTCTGACCGCTGGTTGCAGTTCACACTGGATGAGTGACCTTGCGTGTCACATGACACCCCGAGATCCCCGTCTGAATAATGAGAATAATACTAACTAACCGGGCTCAGGGGACACGGGAATAGTATCACTCGATTCGGAAATAAACAAACTAGCACTGTTATTAAACACTAAAACTAGACTCTCTGCTTGGTTTATATGAGACTCTGAGTGAATGTTTTCATGTTTATAAAGCCTGCTGTGTTCTCCCTAAAGCAAGAAGTTAAGATTTCAGTTCATTCGGTGATATAACAACAAAAATAAAATTGTGCCTAGGCAGACGGTGACGCTGAATTGTTTTCTAGGTTAAATACCATTTGTTATTTGTTTTCTATTCCATCAAAAAAAAAAAAAAAAAAAGCAGGTAAGCCCGAAGAACCTATAAAGAATGTGGGTGCTTGAACTGAAATCCTCTTCACACAACCATAGCGTACGCTACGCACTAAATGGAAAATTTCCTAACTTCCCCCAACTGGAATTAAGCCACAGAAGCTGTCACCATCACAGCTGTGTACCAACCAGGAAGTTCCTCATCCACTTGGTGAACAAATCTTTCTTCCTCAGGCCTCAAGAATGCGAGGTGCCTCTGCACCCACACGTGTCTGTGGTCAGGGACAGACAGGGCCCTGGGAACGCTGCCTGCAGCGTCCTGTGGAAAAAGGCCCCTGACCTTGGAGACGTCGCTTTCCTCGTCTGAGGTCAGTGACCGCTCACCATTGCCTTCCAGACAGACTATGCCATCGCTGTGCGTTGAAGACGCAATCAGCAAGGAGAACAGCCGGGCCACGTGACCAGAGCTGCCGACTCCACAGCAAACTCTCCAGCCCTCAGGGCTGTTAGACCCAAAGCATTTTTTTTCTCCTAATAAAAGGGCACCAAACACGAGTGCATCCTCCCTGGGACAGAGGCCAGCAGCCACTTGCTGCAATATTTGGGAAAAGTACTGGGTCACCCTTTGTGGTAATAATGGTTGGAGTCATTTTTTTAAAAAAAGACATGTGGTGTACTTGCTAGGTGCCAGGTGGTCCCCAAAGGAAAATTCTGAGCCTTACAAACAGCCTGAGGCTACAGAAGCAGCAAACTGTTCAAGTCACAGTGAGGGGCGGGCTGGCCGCCGCCTCCTCCTGGAGGCCGAAGCCTGCGGATGCTGGGATGGTCCCCCATGGGAACTATTCCGGCAACACCATCGGATGTATCCTGCTCTGGTGAGTCTGGGGTCAGCCCCCCGCCCCCAGGAAATGGCAGTGGCATCTCACTGGAAGCTGAAGAGCCGCAGCCTGGCCTTCTCCAGTTCCCTACTCTCTGTCACCCCTGTTACACACCGCTGCCACCCCCCACCACCTCCTCACGGGAGACGGCAGGGACCCGGACCTCTAGCTGGCAGGAGGCCAACCACACATAACTCCTGTCCTTGGGGTGTCTGTCCGGATGGGCTCCCGGATACTCGAGGGGGCGGGGGTCACGACTTAGGAGAAGCCTTGGGCTGCAGCAGCAGGCAGCAGAGCCCGGAAACCTCCCCAGCAGCGCTCGCGCCAGCCCAGACCTTGACTTTGACCTTGACCTTGACCTTGACCTGAAAGCGGAAGCGGGCGGGCCGGGGAGGCGGGAGATAGTTACCGATGAACTCGAAGGCCTCCTCGAAGTACTGCCGCAGGTTCTGCTTGTTGCTGTCGGTGGCCGGCAGCCGCTTGTAGCTGAGCAGCCCCTTCTCGTAGTGAAAGAGCGGCAGGTGCGTGGTGACGTTGATGACGTAGCCGATGTTCAGCCGCTGCAGCGCGTCCAGGTCCTGCGCGTCCTGCTCGTTGCCCAGGTACAGGAAGGGCAGGATGGGCGTCAGCTCGGCGCTCTCGAGGTCCGGCGTGGCCGGGCCGGGCGCGGGCAGCGCGCTGGGCGCCGCCGCCGCGCCGCCCCCCGCCTCCCGGCCCTCGTGCAGCTGCAGGGAGTTGTCGCACAGGTTCTCGTGGTTCTGCCTGAAGCTGCTGAGCCCGCCTGCAACGAGAGCACCGCGGGGCGGATGGCGGCGACCATGTCTGCACCCGCTGCTGGGCGGGTGGCGACTGCGCCCCCGCCCCCCGCTCCCGCCCCCAGCAAATGCGCTCCCCCTCCCCCCACCCCCAAGGTGTGTGTCGTGGGCCCGTGCTGATTTATATATGTGTATTACATACGTGTATTATATATGTATATATTATATATATTGCAGATATTACATAGAATATATATTATATATCTATTACATCTAATATATATTATATATTATATCTATTACATGTAATATATTATATATTACATATATTATATATTATAGTACATATAATATACTATATATTATATATTATATATTACATATAATGTATGTTACATATAATATATAGTATTTACATATAATATATAGTATATGCAATATATAACATATATATTATATGCAATATATATAACATATAATATATACTACATGTAATACATATAATATATACATTATATGTAATATATAACATACATATATAGTATGCACATATACATATATAATATATATTATATGTAATGTATATAATATGTAATATATATTATATGTAATATACATTATATATGTAATATATAAAATATATATGTGTAATATATATAATTTATAATATGTTATATGTAATATATAATGCATATTATATGTAATAGATATAATATATAATATATTATATGTAATAGATATAATATATAATATATATTATATATAATATATATTAGATGTAATAGATGTATTACATATAACATATATATTGTATATTACTATATTATATTAATATACAATATTATATCATATTATATTATATTTATTATATTATATAATATATAATATATGTAATATATAATATACATATAATATATTACATATAATATATATTATATTTTATATGTATTATATATATTTATTATTATTATTATTATATGAAATCACAATAAAAAGGAAAGCCCGTTTGGGGACCCCGGATGAGCCTCAGAGGCCGTCGCCGTATGTGGTGCGTGGACAATGTGTTCTTCGCACAAACGGGGGCCTGCTCCCCGGGAAAGCGTCTGTGTGGCATCAGGTGATGTCTTCAGCAGCACATGCGATCGGCCTCAGGGAGCCGCGTGCTCGGTGGCCTACGCAGGACCTCGTGCCCTGGGAGCCGAGGAAGGCGCGGATGATGGCCTCGGGTGGGGAGCTTCCGGCAGCACCTGGGCCGGGCAGGGCTGTGCCTTGCTCCTGTAACGAGCTCAGCTCACCCCGACGACAGCTGCGCTCCCCAACACAGCAGAGCCCCCGGGAGCCGGGTCCTAGAAGGACCAGGTGACCCCAGTCCCACCACTTCCTGGCTCTGGGACTTGCGAAGTTAACGGCTCGCTCTGTGCCTCAGTTTCCCCGCCTGTCAAATGAGGGTCCCGGGCTCTGCCCCATGACTGGGATCGGGAGGCTGGAGCGAAGGAAGACACGGAAGGTTCTCGGCGCCTTGCCCGAGGCACAGTGTCACTCGGCGAGGACTTGCTATTTTTGTTAGTATTGTTTCTGTAACGGTCCACGGGTGGAAGCGGGAGAAATGCTCCAAAAAGGCAAAAACGCATCAATCTCTGACTTTCAGGAAGGCACAGCCTGAGAGTGGTCCAGATCCTCGCAGCCTCCCTGCCGAGGCCTGAGTGGACCATAAACTCATCAGAAACCTCAGTGGACCCCTGAAGACACAGCTCCCAGCTCAAGGCTCTGCTCTGCCTCCGAAACGTTACGGGTCTCGTGTAAAAAGAAAAGCTTACAATGGCACGCGTTTTTAAAAGGCAAACCTCGCCAGCAGCCCGCACAGGGTTTCTCCTGAGAACGCATCTGAAGGAGACCATCTAACTGGAGATATTCGGCTAGACGTATAAAGACATTCACTGAAACGTTCGTTACCCGTTTTGCAAGAAATTCAAAAGGAATTCAGAGAAGACTCAATGTATGTAGCCAGCCCATGAAATGTCACATAACCACCAAAGTTGCAAAACAGCGTGAAAACAAAAGAAAATGTGAAATATTCGATGAAAAGGTCAGCTACAAAAACCCTTCACCATACAGGTGATCGAGAGCTGAAGGACCACGCAAAAAAAGAACACGGGTTCGAGTTCAGAACTTTACGGATTATAGTTTGCTTCGTTTTTCCCTGTAATATTTGTTAGATGCATCACACACAAAGATAAAGCCCAAGGGATTATTACGAGGGTCCGATTATCCAAACTACAAGTGAGGGCCGTGAACTCTGAGTTGACACGACTCTCCGAATTAGCGCTAATTCGAATCAAACAGACATACGTACACACTCTTGACAGCAAGGGGAAGTGGGAGATCCCTTTCTATGCCGAAAGCCACCGGAATCGGACATTTACCTCCTCGGCTGTATGCCTGACACTGGGCTCGATGCTTTTCGGGGGGAAAGGACGGAAAACGAAACGAGAACAGGAAGCCAGGACAGGAAGCCCAGGTGTCCCCTGGAGTCTGAACTTCACGAACGTCCTCCTCTATTTTGAGTCTCATCTTTAGCGACCACGATGGAAAGAAAGCTCCAGACTGGAATGTAGACGGTCAGGGGCCTTGGTGGCCGCTGCACACCCGAGCTGACCTCGTACGCGAGGGAAGCCATAGTTTCCGGTACAGAGACGACCCCAAGAATATTCAAAGAGCCGACGGCATGATTGCTTCCCTCATCCATAAGCATCAAAATCTATCTTTGAGTTTAAAAAAAAAAAATAGCTATGAATTGATTTTAATTAATTTTTTTTTAGAATTCAACACTACCCTTACTCATTGTTCATTCCTTCTGCGGTGAAATCATCATGACTTTTGAGAAAGTTCGTCTGGGCCCCGAGAGATTCTTTTGAAAGTCGATCTGGAAAACTTGAGACACTTCGCTACGGAATACTTAAAAAAAAAAAAAAAAAACGAAAGAACGAAAGAAATTACCCACTTTTCACCATCACGAGCTCCACAAAAGAGACGCTACAGACGTGTTTTAAAATCCGCTTGGCTCGGCCTCCGTACAATTCAAGTCAACAGTTCCACGCTGACTCGGTGATGGGAACCTAATTCACTTTTTTTTTTTTTTTTTTACCCCCTAAGAAAAAGGCAGTGGCTACACTTTTCCATATAACATGAGAGAGCAAGAAAACCAAACAAACACAAAAGACGTTTCTAAGGGGCGGGAGAGAGAGAGAGAGAGAGAGAAAAAAAAAGGAAAAACTCCTCTCTGTGCTTATTTAGGGTCTACAAACTGTAATTGGTCTTAAAAGCAGCTAGTTAAAAAAAAAAAGAAAGAAAAGAAAAAAAAATGTGTCTGCCAGAAAACCACCCCCCACAGAAACGGGCAGCACACGGCTCTTTAAAATTCTGCGTCCACACCTCTTTCCCCCATGACATCAGCTGGAGGCTCCCCACCTGCCCAGTTGCCATAGTAGTCACACAAAGACACACGATGACATCACTTGGCAGGATGTCAGCTCTCTGAGTGCGAACAATACAAGAAGAACCACTTTGTTAAGGCCTTTGGCACAACTGTGTTCTCGGGAGGCAATGATGTAATGCCAACAGGTGGCATGGGACTTCTATTTGCCTAATGCGGGGCGGCGAGGCCGGGGGTGGGGGGGACCCCTCTGGGGAAAGGGGGATGAGAAGCGGAGACAGACAGACACAGGAGGGGCCCGCGTGCAGAGTTCTGTGTCTGTTGTACGTTTAAGCCGTGTGGGGACCCGGCTCATAGAGTATTTGGAGACAGAGTGGATGGAAAAGGAAATTATTGCAATTCGCACGTATGAGCCGGACAAGAACATTGCAGTCGAAGCCCCCCACCCCACCCCCGTCCCCCTGGGGACGATGGGCAAAGCGAAAGGAACTCTCCCAGGGCTGGGGCGTCAGAGAGATGCTGGCAGGGAGAAGGGGGACCACTGGAGGCTGAGCGGACCGCTCACGTAACGAGGAGCTGTGATCAGTCCATATCTGTTACTAGGATGCGGTGACCACGACAGCCGGGAGGCTGCGGTGTGATGGCCGGGACTGGGGGTTGGGGGTTGGGGGCAGACAGGTCCAGGTTGCCGCTGTAGCCCCGGCTCACCACAGCTGTGGGAGCTGGTGCAAGTGGCTTTACCTCATTGATCCTCAGTTTACCGATCTGTAAGGTGTGCAGAGAGCTGGGGCCCAGGAAGCCGATGTAATGAAGCACTCCTTACCCCAGTGTCACCACAGGTGTCCTCGCCCCCGGCCGATCCGTGAGACCCCTGCGTTGGGCGCAGTGACTCTGAGGCCAGAATCCCAAACACCAGCTATGAGACCCTGCTCATTACTTTCCTCCTAGTTCCTCAGTTTCCCCCCATATAACACGCGGATGATAACGGAACCTCCTCCCTCACGCGGCTGCTCTGAGGATTAAACCGGTGAATACACGCAGAGTACTTTGAAACAGCCTCTAGGACACATGAAAGCATATTTCCGCCCCCGTTACTTTGGGAAAAGCACCCTTTAAAACATCTAAAAAAAATAGATCTGCTTCATAGGAAGACTCTAAATAAGCGAGCTAATAACGTCCTAGAGTTTTTCCCCCTTCCAATTTTATTAAAAAGAAAAAAAAAAAAAACAAAACAGAACAAAACTAGGACCCGAAGCATCCGAGTGGTTTTAAAGTTTAAATGACACGCGTCTATCGTCAAGAGAGCCACAGAGAGTACACTTCCTCAGCGAGCAGACGTCACTGCGTGTGTCCTGCCTGTGCCCCCGCCCCTGCCGGCTGGGTCCCCGCTGGGCCCAGCCATCTGCCCGGACACACACACGGCCGCTTGTCATTGTCAGAGCAGGTATTTTCGGGGCACGGGCGACCCTGCTGGGGGGACATCCCGTTTCCAACCCTTATCTGCCAACGAGGTTCTCGCCGGAATGAACGGCAACGAAGAACAACACTCAGCGCCTCCGACGGAAAAACACAGGGACACAGGACTCGCCCGCGTCCCCCGCCAGGGGCTCAGTTAGGTGACAGTCCCGCCCAAGCCTCGGGTCCCCGTTTTAGGGAGAAACCTCTCGTTAGAGAGGCTTTTCGGCTGCTGTGGCTGTTCTGGCTACTACTGCAGCCCCAGAAGCAGAAGCGTCCCGTGACATGGGATTCAGAAGCCGCGAAGGATTCAGCGCCTTGGGGCGGTGAATCGAAGGAACCACCACATCGGAACCACATCCGAACGCAGACTCCACCGGCAGGAGGTTCCCCCCTGGTCCAAAGAGGGACGGCACTTTTATGAGCTGGAAAGTGAGCGTTTTCTGGAATGGTAAGGAAAACGCTTCCGTGAGCGTCAGTGAACAGAACTGACACCCCGAGAAAGGCAGGGGCGACTAACATGAGCTCTTCTGTAAGCTCAGCACAAACCTATTTGTCACGTCGTTTTTCTCACAGGGTGACTGACGCGTCCTGAAGATAACATGGTCCTGGGAAGGGGGACGCTGGAGGCAGGGTGCTGGCGTTGGGAATCCTGGCTCCCATCGCTAAGTGGCTGAGGGATGTAAACGAGAGTTAAGTTGCTATGCCTCTCATCAAGATTACAAAGCAGCGGCTTGGACCAGGGACAAGCTTTATTTATTCCAGGACCTGCTGTACCATCCTGGGGTCTGAGGTGATGATTCCACGGGACTCTGGGTCAATCACACCTCCCGGCCCGTTTGGATGCTAACTGCGGATGGAGGAGTGAAGCTAGCAAGAGCTGCCGGTGGGCAGCTGGAGGCGGTGACGTCACGTGCCCTCGGGGGTCAGAGCAG
>PVKZ01006062.1:0-41752 GCA_004027375.1 Macroglossus sobrinus
AGAGAAAATATTATATCCACAAGGAAACAAGGAAAAATAAATATTCAGTTTGTTTTTAAAAAAAGGGCCTTCATAGATTATTTTTAAAACCCATGATTGTAAAAAGGACGATGTCAATGGACAAGCAGAAAATAAATTGGAGTTTCCTAGAAAGTTCAAGACCAAGAAATGGGAAGTGAAGGAACGCATGTGACATTATGTGATTAATTCGGCAGGCGTGGAATAGACGACCTAACACGAGAGGCAGGAATATGAGCCCAGGAGGGGGACGAAAGGAGGTGACCGTGGAGTGGCTGGGCTGTGACACTCAGAAGCAGGGTGGAGCAGATGAAACAAGTTCCAAAGGTGTCTGAATATATTTGGAGAAAATGCAGACTTACAGTTGGGCATCGGAGGACAAAGGAACAATAAGTACATAGAAAAAAGAAATAGGGGTCCTGCTATGGACTGAATGTTTGTATCCCCCCAAAATTTGTAAATTAGAACTTAACCCCCAATTGGATGGTGTTTAGAAGTGGGGTGTTTTCGAGGTGAACAGGGCATGAGAACTTCACTGAATGAATGAATGGGATTAGTGTCCTTATAACAGAGACCCCAGAGGGATTGTCCCTTACACCTGCCACCCTGTGAGGCTGTCCGTGAACCTGGAAGCAGACCTGCCCTGGCCACCAAATCTGCACTCTGACCTTTGACTCCCAGCCTCCACGACTGTGAGAATTAAAGGTCTGTTCTTCGTAAGCCAGCTGCTTCATGGTATTTCGTTATGAACAGCTCGAACACACCAAGACAAGACTATTATGAACTCCAAGATAAAGAAAATCATTTTGAGAAACATATCTTCCTTCATGGAGCATCTGTGAATAGCATTGACATAGTCATAAATATGTAGACAGAATACCTGAGCAGAATCACGATGAGTCAATATCGGGAGGGTGGGGACGGGAGAATATGCGTGAGTTAACTGGGGAGATGGGTGGCTCAGAAAAGGGGCTGTAAATGGAAAATATCAACAAACAGCAGTCAAGTCAAACCATATTATTTAGAGATTTGGAGATAAATGCCCAAATTGACGAGTCAAAAAGTTGAAAATTCTTACTTCAAACAAAACAGGATATGGGCCACAACATAGAGGGTTTACTTAGTCTTTTGTGTTAAGTCCTGTAGATTTCTTCATAAATTAAGTACATGGTTGATTTAAAAAAGAGTAATATAAAGATGATGATGTCACCATAAAGCATGGGAAGGCTGACGTGGAAAGGAAAAAGCAGAGCTCAAGGAAGAATTCATAGAAATTAAAGTGTGATGTCTTTATTTATATAATGTTGGGAGCCATTTCTGCTGCCTGTCTTGAGACAGGGTTCAAGTTGCCTGCAAGCTAGAAGTTTGCAGGGCAGGTGGGCTCTATGCAGAAGGAGGAAGTTTGGCTTCATGGAAAGAGTTGAATGTTCCTTGCCCCAGGGAATGGGAGACAGAGAACAGGATAAAAGAGGTTGTGAGAGAACTTATGTAAATGTCAGCAATTGTTAGAATATCTGTGGTTTTGCTTCCCGTGCATTTCCAAGAGTATAAATATGCTGTGCTTAATAAACTCAGGCGCAGTATTTACTGTGAGCCCTCCCCACTCTATCTCTTTGTCTCTCTCTCTCTGTCTCTCTCTTTTTTCTTTCTTTTCTCAATCCTCACTCCCCCTCTCAGGAACTGTTCGATCTTAGCCGGCGGGCTCCGGCAATATAATTCATCAAAGGTTATGCAAAAGGACATGAGAACTGTCCTTGAACAGGACTTGAAGAAGAAAGTAAAGATTTTTATTCAACTCACAAGCCTAACAACTGAAAAGTGGTTAATTATATGAAGATTATTTTTATTAAAAGGAAAAGTAAAAATGCAATTAGGAATTCTAAGGGAAAGATAAATCATAGGTATGGAAGAAAATGGTGCTCCGAACATCAAACAAATGGGATAATTTTGTAAGGAATTGAAAGCAACGGGTTTGGATGGAGCATAAGGACCGCCGTCCTTGTGTATAATTTCTTAGGATTTATTATAGTTCGTGATATAATCCATTTCAGTGATGTTTATTTTATTTTCCCGCAAGTCATTTGTCTCTTATAAGTGGGATATTTTGCCGGATAAATGCTCATCTTCTTCCTTTTGTATTTCCAAGAATCGTGCTAAAACAATTGTCCACTTCTGAACAGCTAAGCTCACCATGAGTGTTTAATTAATATCGAGGGTGCAGCAAACCCAGCCCACTCTGTGCCGTTAGCGGCTGGTGGACTGTGGGCTTGGTTTATCAAGCTTGTCCAAATGACTAATCAACGTGATTCCACACCCTCCTGGCTCTGTGAGGGAAGTATTTACTTAGGCTAATGGCCTCCATTTACCATGGACTGAGCTAAAGGCTGTGCGCTCATTACTAAAACATTATGATAATGACTAGGAGATCATACGACAATAGGGCCCATTCAAAATGCTTGACTATCATCATCCATCTTTTCTAAAGATGTCACCCTGGGCATTTAAAGCTGCTAAAATGTCAACTACTGTCAGTCCTGAAAAAGAACCTTCATCACCAATATTTTCTTTTAAACCTCTTTTTGAAAATTCTATGCCAAACAGAGAACAGATCTCGTGTTTCATATTCTTAGATAAACAGAATCCGTACAACACTCGAAAATTAAACTATGTCAATGTTCTTAGCACTTACACATTTTTATTTATTAAGGAAAGAATAAAAAACTTTAAAAAAGAGATTCGGTCGTGACGCCTTTATTCTAAGCGGTGGGAGGACCGCTGTGACAGAAATGATTGTCCCCAGGGTCTAGGGGCCATAGATCTGAAATCGGGGCGTGGGCAGGGCTGGCTTGTAGACTGTCACCCCGGCCACATGGCTTTCTTTCTCGGTGTGTCTTCCCATCGACTTTCCTCTGTGCTTCTCCGTCTCATTCTTCAAAGTTCCCCGTTTTAGAAGGACACCAGTCGTTGTAGATTAGGGCTACCCGAAGGTCCTCATTTTAACCCGATTATCTCTAAAGATCTTATTTCCAAATAAGGTCATATTTTGAGACACCGAGAGTTAAGACTTCAATCTGTCTTTTTTTGACGGGACACAATTCAACCCGTAGCGTCGTCAATATAATTTGTAGTGAACAGATGACATTTTAGTCCATCTAAGTTCAAAACTAGGTATTTTTCCATTCTCTCGTGTGTATACATACCGTTGAAGTGTATTTTCCCCTTTTGTGGAACATGCTAGCTGATGGTATGGAATTTAGACAAAAGTTCGTTTTTCTTAAAAGAAGTCGAATTTGTAACTTTTCAAAATTCAGCCATCGTTTGATTTCCTAAGGTAGCCACCGTGTGCCCTGTTCTTCATCCTTTCCCCCAAACCTTTAATTTTCTCGTAAAGGAGCAACAAGGATGCTGGCCGTCTCCTCTGAACCGACCCCGCCTCCTTGCTCTGTCCCCAGCGTGTGTCGCTTCTGTCATAACTCAACTCAGGCTCTCTGAGGAGAGGACAGTGCTTTTTTCCCCCTATTTTTGAGCCCACACAGTGTGGAACATGACATCTTACATGCAGAAAATACTCCATCTTTCCCTTATCTTTTTCCTCGCCCCTTATTACGGCTGCCCAGACTTACCCTGAAATTTAAAAACAGAAAGTATTGCCGAGCTATCATTTCATAAGGTAATCCTGAAATTTAAAAATCATGATGCATTATATCTGGATCAGATTACTTTCTGTATGATGTTTTATGTTGGGTCTCAGTCTTTCCAAAATGTAGATTTCGTTTTTGTCATTGTAGAAACACAAGCAGCTAAATTAACTATGAGCGTAAAAGCTATCAAATGTAGAATTAAGAAAAACTTTAGACATTATAAGATCTGACCACGCACAGAGTAATAGGATGCCTTTTGGCCACTGAGTACAAAAATGGAATTACATAAAATTATAAGTGAAAATGTGTTCAAGTCAAAAAAGAATTTGTGATCTATCTCCATTGGTAAATAGAGATTTTACATTGATGCATTTTTTTTTCTTAGCCTTATATGTGTGAATAACAGTATAATTCTTATAATACGATTTTTTCCCCCAAGGAAATCATAATTAAAATGACCCTGATCGTTTTGAAGCATATTGAAGTAAATATTTATAATCTTATTATTAATGGTCAAGGACACAGGAAAAGTTTCTACAAAAAAAGATGTATGAACCAGGAGCAATAAGCTTGAGAAGATAACATTCGTTTGAAGTAAACTATAAAGGAGGGGTGAGAGGTGACTCAATATGAACAAAGCCCTTCACTGTACGTGGCGTATATGCCATAAGTAAGTTGTTAGTGAAATTATTTAACGTCTTCCTGTAGCAGAATCATTAAATCCTATAAGGTTCATTTATTGTTTTACCTTTTTATTAGTCCAGAAGTCAAATTTCATAACCCTAATTATTAGGGTTTTTTTTTCCCCCATAGCTTTCAAAGTGGGAGTGGATTCTGCCAGAAAAGGCCCATGAACAATTAAGACATACCTTTGAGGAAAGAACAATTCTTTTTCAAAAGAACACAGAGACTTTTCTATTTTCATGGAAAATGTGTATTTCTTAGTTACAGAGTATCTCACATATCAATGCAGCCCGATGCTGGGAGGGCTCTGGAAATATATTATATTTAGCTGGTTTAAAAGCAACATCGTTTTATCAGTTTTTGACAAATTTCAGTTGGTCACAGCTGTTTAAATATCGCCAATATATTTGAAGGTGCATAGGTCCACCTCTGAGACATAATAAGCTTATAGATGGGGGATGGGTAGTCTATTAATTATTCACTTTATACGCTAATAACCTTTTCTTCTGACCTTTAAATTAGCGGATGTTTTTAAAGTCCCTTCTTTTCCTCGTGTGAGATGTGTCTCCACTTCCTTGCTGCGCCCACATACCCTTTCTAAATGAACACGGTAGCGTTTGAGGTTTTAAGCCCTTAATTACCACTCATCGCATTAAAATACCCCGCGGATGATACGTAATCATCGGTCCCCTCCCCTGGTGGATCCGAGTTGTCATTTCGCAAATAGCAACCGTGTTCTCTGCTCATTCTGCCTCGAATCGAAGGGAGCGTTGGATGCTATTCGAATGAATATGGTGATTTTCAGCCTTTTGCAGACACGTGCAATGTCATTTTTTGAAGATGTTTAACAATATACAGAAGATGCCGTTTCCCGAATCTAGCTGAGGTCATGGTGATTGTAGCCGGTCTTGGGACGTTATTCTGTATCCACCTGTCTGCTCGGGGCGTGGCGGGCACTCCATCTGATCATCTGTTCCGTAGGCACCGTCGCTATCCTGATTTTGCGTCTGAGCAGAACTTGTCGCTGTCACACACACTGGTGGGCTCCAGGTTAGATCACGGGCCTCCGGGCTGCAGCTCACGTGCTCTCAAGCTGCTACCATAGTTCGGGAAGGGCAGGACAGCGAGGGACAGCCTCTCTTCACCCCACCCCCCACACCCATCGCCCACTCCCCGCTTCACTCCCACACCCCACCCAGGTCTTTACACAGCTCGGCCATGCCGAAGATCCAGACACTCCCTCTAAATCATTTGGCCTCTCCTCTCTCTCTTTGTCCACTTAGTTCTGAAAAGTAGGTGGAGTGTACAAGCCAGAAATCCCCACTGCACAAAGGGAAGCGTATTTCTATGCACGAGATTCCCGGTACGATGGCTGCCACAAATGATACTTAGATTAAGAGGCTTACTGATGTTTTAACAGAGCGATGCTAGAATCTGTTAGGTCATCAGATCCTTGAATAGACTTTTAAAAATGGAAATCCCCCAATCCTTTCCATGCCTCCTGAACGAGGGGTTGGGGTCGTGGAGATCCCAGCTTTGGACTTGAACCCTGGGGAACTAAATGGCGGATATCAGTCATCCTGGGAGGGAAAGGGCTCAGGCATTTGGTCCCTGAGGTGCTGGGGGGAGCAGGGAGGAGGGGGCTCTGAGGGGCTGGATATTCAGGTTCGTAGAGAGGGTAGGCGGTGGGTGGATCTGCTTTGACCCTAGGGAAGGTGAGTGATGGTGAGGCGTCCCACTCGCTGTTCAGCGGATATTTGAAAAAAAGGTAGTTTAATTATCTTGTGGGGAAAGAGAAAGAGGAGAGAGGAGGAGGAGGAACACAGAGTGAGTGGAGAGTGGGAGAGAAAGTGAATGAATGCATGAGTGAATGAATGAATGACTGGATCGTGGAACGATAATGGCACTAATTCACTGGCTCCGTGGAAAGCCACGTCTGTACTCTCAGGGGAAAGGAAGAGTGAGTCGCCTGATTGGTGGGTGAAGGGTGTGAGTCCAGGGTCCCCGGACAAAGCAGAGGATGGGTGGGGATTGGGGGGTTCTGAGGGGTTCAGCAGGTCGGCTGGTCACTGGATGCGTGAAGAGCTTCTTGCCACGGTATCTGGACAGTACCGGGTGTTCGGATGGTCCAGGAACGAAACTTGGCCCAGACAGGAACTGACACAAAGGAGACATAATGTCCGTTCTTACATGGGGGACAGCGGGCAACGTCGGGAGGGCTCGAGGGGGGACCAAGTCTCAGGGCCCATCATTGCATCTGGTGGAAGGATGACTTCTGAGCCCCAGGCAAGGTCCCGCTGCCCCTGAGCATGACTTTGCCGCTGTCCTTGGAGAAGCTCTCGTGGGCGTGCACCTTCTCCAGGGTGATGCAGGTCACGTGCGCTGAGCTCACCTTCCACGCCAGGGCTCCCGGCCTCGGCCCCGTGGGTACTTCGAACCGGGTGATTCTGTCTGTGCGCTGTAGGGTTTTTAGCAGTACCCTTGACTTCTACCTACTAGACAACAGAGGTCCCGCCCCCTGCACCCAGCTGTGACAACCAGCCACGTCCCTGGACATTTGCATACGTTCCCCGGGGAGCAAAATACCCCCCTGTTGAGAGCCACTGGTCCCCACCACCAGCGGTGGCTTTGCCTTTTGCGTTCCTCATACAATGCGGCTGATTCCATTTTGTATATCTCAGGAATTGCAAACAACTATTATTTTCCGCGTTAGCATCGGTTTAATAAAGCACTATGAAAATTGCTTGTTTAAACTTATAAGGAATTCTAGAATACTCTGGAGTGTTCTAGTTAATCTTCTATAAATTCAGGGGAGTTTAGTCATCGGGCCTTCTGTCTACAACGTCTGTATTCAGAACTAGGCAGCGAAGAAGAGCTGAAAACACTTACTAGGGGTCCACCACCTCTGCCTCCTGTGTGTGTGTGTGTGTGTGTGTGTGTGTGTGTGGTCTTGGGGTAGTTACTCAAACTCGCTGTGTCTAGTGTCCTCCCCCAAAAAATTGTAATGCCTCCCTTCACGTTTTTATGAGTGAATGATTTCATGCGGGTCCCACCGTGAATGTGGCCTGGCATACCATGTGCAACAAATGAACGTTACTATTATTTCATTGTGACAATCGTCAACTTAACGCATGGAGTCTGTGTTGGTAAGTGCTGTCATTTGAGATCAGGAAGATAAACAGGCTGGGGACTCAGAGAACTCATTTGTACATGGGGTACAGTAGGCGTTTGCTAAGGGAAAAGGAGGCTGAAACATTTGCATGCATTAAAAAAATACATTATTGTAATGTTTGGCATCTTCCAAATGCCTCTGTCCTTCCTGCTCCAGTAATGGTTCTGTCCATCGGGGCCGAGGGGGCTGGGTGGGCTGGTGGGTCAGGGTATGAAAGAGCCGGGTTCTAGTACCCCAGCCTGAGCCCCCAACGCTGAAGGGAGAGTGGGTTTGACACATGGGCACCTACGATGAGTAGAGAAAGCGCCCCTACTGGACATGTAGACCTGTGACGGAGTAAGTACTCCTTGTTTTGGTGATCAATTGCTGCCTAACAACTGATCACAAAACAACTGTTTTGTTTTGTGCATGATTTTAAGGATCAGGAAGGCATTCCACAAAACCCTTGGTTGGGGAGTTTAATTCTGATCCTGGTGGCATCGGATGAGAAGCTGGGATGGCAGGTTTCTTATTCAATCTGCTTTAGCAGCTCCTATGTCTACACATCGTTGCTCCTTGAGATACCTATCTATCTATCTATCTATTTCATTCTATCAGTCTGTATGTCTATCTATCTATCTATCTATCTATCTATCTATCTATCTATCTATCATATATCTATCCATGTCTATCTTGATGTTTAAGTCTATCTCAAGTGAACCAGATTTGCTGAACTTTCTGTGATTTTTAATAATGTGCAGGGGAAAAATAATTTTTAACCAGACACTTCAAAATGTTTGTAATTTTGTTGAAATTGACATGTGTCACTATAACAATCATATCTTTACTTTAGATTTGAAAATTTGGAAGATTCTTTTAAAAAGAATGTTACCTGTGCTTTTCATCTGGTTATAAAATTTTCATCTGGATGGAATTTGTTTTCTGCTCATTTTAAACTTTTCTTATAGTTTAGAAAACTTCCTTAAAGTTTTCAAGCACAAGATTCTGACATCAGTGAGGACAGAAATGTAGTAGGCAAATTTCGGCAAAACTATCATCTGTCTAATTGTAAGATAGATTTGAAAAAAATAGTATAACAAAATGTAATCAGAACAGGCAACGATGCAATTAGATTTACCTGTTTGGGGTGTTTGCTTTAGATGTAACATTTTTAAACTAAAAAATAAAAAAGAAACCAATTTTCTAACCAGTTGTAAATCGCCATATCACAATGTCATAAATCTGGAAACAGATGCCCAAGGAGTACCGCGTTCAGCCCGTGGAGGGTCCGCTGTTCGTCTGTGGTCCCGTCGGCTGTGACCGGAGGCAGATGGCAGTCAGGCCACGTGTCTGGCTCGCCACCCCGGCCCCACTGGAAGGCTCACTTCACTGGCGGTGAGCCACAGCGAGGGCCAGAGATGTCCCCTCTGTGGCCCAAAGCAGTACCCGAGAATCCAGAACCAGGTGGCGAAGGCCGTTACGTCTCACGAATGAATACCCCAACCTGGGAGCCGGAAGGCTGGGGGTGGCCGGCAGATTCTACGGAAAAGGAAACTATCGATACGATGCTATAAACAGCTTTTCTTATCATAGATGATATTTTGAAAACCGTTTTTAAAGCATTCTATCCTTTTGAAAACCTGACTTTAGGTTGGAATAATCCGAGGAGGGGAGGTGTAACACGTGGGTGCCTTTTCAAATACGACGACGTGTGAAATCTCTTTGTCATTTCCTTTTATTACAATGTCGCAGACGGAAGGGTGGCACCTTGACTGAGCGTTGCGTTCGGTCAGGAGGGTGGGCCAAACGCCTCGTGCTGTGGGGCGCTTTATACAGTGAGATAAATATCACCGAATACTTCCCTCAAAGCTCATACCTCCTGCCTCGGTTTTCCTGAAAGCATCCTCTTATGTGGACAGTATCTGATCTGCTCTCTGTGGAGCGGTCCCCCACAGAGCCCCTGGGTCAGGATTCATCATAGGGAGCCACCTCCACAGGTGACAACGGCCTTCTGAGACCCCCTCTCCCCCGCCGCCCAGGAGTGTGTCCTCCACCTGTACTCAGGACATCTTCTCTCCATGCTCCAGCGGGCACCACTGCCCACCCGTCCACGGCCACCTCCGTGGGGACGGCTCCGGCTCCGGCTCCGGAAACTCACGAGCCGAGGCTTACGTCTGAGACAGGGACCCGGCCCGGCTGGTTTTCAGACTCACGACTCACGGCGTTAGCAGGGCGACCGGTGGGAGTGAAAAGATGAGTTTAATTTGCACGTTCACGTGTCAAAGAGGCTAAGTGAGGAGTCCCTTGCTAAGCCGGGGCGTCTCTGGGGAGCTGAGCGCCCCAGGTATTTTTGCGGGCTCGGGATGGATGCAGAACCCAACGCCCCACTGTGGCGTCGGGCCCGCTGCACCGTGCCCTGCGAGCTTTTGTGGGCAGGCATGTTTTCCAGCAGGACACGTTAGCCATCCCGACCAGAGCAGAAGGCACCCTGGTCCCCTGGCTGCGGGAGGGGGGGGGAGGAAGGGACTGTGCAGTGACACAGAAACGCTTCTAGCCAAGGGCAGGGCGTTGGCTGAGCCCTGGGGGGGCCTGAGGAATTCTGCACACGTGGCCCGTGGTCCTGTTTTCCTCCCCCCACTTTGGTGTCAGGATTAGAAGCAGAAGCGTCCATCCTAGCCCACGAGGAGGACGGAGTCTGTTTGTTCCCTTTGGGATTTCTGGGAAAACGTTGCCCTAAGAAGGAGTTCTTGAGTTAGACAACGTCAAGGGAAAACAATCCCATCACTGGTGACTGTTAAAAATAACTGATAAACAGTGTTGAATTTGAATCGGCCCCATCCCTCATCAAAAAGGAATGGAAATAATTATATTCTCCCCCCTCCCTTATTCGCTGGCTGGCGCGTGGTTAACGCCCACGTGGCCGCTTCCTCCGCATAATTCACTCAGGATGTGTCTACACTGCAGGGGAATGCAAGCTTGAGTTTACGTTATGAAAATGTTGCTTTTCTCTCGTCACTGTTGCTTCTCTTGGGAATTCTGCATTTGCTACTGTGTTATAGTCCACTGCAAATCACGGGGTTGCTAGGTGTTCATTATAATGGGCTTTCATTCCGAATAGGATGGTTCGGTCAGGGAAACATGCACATTCTGAGGAACAGCGCGGACTGTGTGCACTGAGGTGCTGTGACCCTGAAAGTGAGGTGAAATCTGAATGAGCTCTGACACAGGTGAGGGGCAGCTGGGGACACAGCTTGGGGGCGGTCCCTGGAGCGAGGGGCCTGCCCGAGGGGACATGCGTTCTGTGTAACGGGGAGCGTGTTCAGGGCTGTGCACGCAAACCCCCATCTTGCCTCTGCTGGGGGATTTGTGAAAGATGGGGTGCTTTAGAGCAGGCTGGCAATGCGCCTCGTTTTCCGAGCCAGGGAGTTGGGTAGACGGGATTCAGACCTGGTCCTCAGGATTCTGGCCCCCTGGGGGACATGCCCTGTGCGGCCATCTCTCCTTGAGCGTGGGCAGCGCCGGGAATACGATGGGGTTCGTGTCCGCCGTGAGGTTGCCTTACAGGGTAAAGGGATTTCACAGACATAACGTAGGACACTAGTCAGTGGAGTGTAAGCTGATCAAAAAGGAGGTGCTCGTTGGCGGACTTGACCTAGCTCTGTGAGCCCCTAAAAGGAGCTCTGAGCAGCACCAGAAGCTCTTGGACCTTGATGCTGTTGACCTCGAAGACGCAGACTTCTATGGTGTGGAGAGAGGACCACGTGGCAGGGCTCGACGGCAGCCCTGGGGACGGAGGACCTCAGTCCTAAAACTGCAAGGAGCCGAATTTCACCTCAACACGTGAGTCTGGAGAAGGATCCTGGGACACTGAGCGTCGAATAGATTTCAGCCCCGGCGGACACCTCGGTTCAGGCTGGTGACGTCCTGCGCAGAGGCCCCCGCTGAACGCGGACCCCGACCCCAGCACTTGGAAGGTTTGGCTCGAAGCCTCTGCGTTCGTGGCAGCTCGTTGGAAAGCACTAGAACACTAGAACAAGGAGTGCATCCGATGCCTGTGGCCGCTGTGACAACTCACCCCGTACTTCATGGCTTAGAACACTGGGAATGTATTATTTTTTTGTACCGGATGTCAGAAGTTCAGAACGGACCCCCCTGGGCTGTCATCAGGGGGTGGGCAGGGTTGCATGCTGTCTGCAAACTCTAGGGGGCGACCCGCTACCTTGCGGGTTCCAGCTCCTGCAGGCCCCCTGCGCCCCCTGCTCCGGGCTGTCTTCCGTCTTCAGAGGTGACCGTCGTGTCACTCAGACCCCTGCATTCTCGGCCACAGCTCCCTTTCCGCCTCGGACACCCGCCTCCCCCGTCCCTTCCACTTACAGGGACACTTGATCGCGCTGGGCTCGCCGCATGATCTGGCGGGTCAGCAGCCTGGGCGCCGTGGGCACCCCGCAGGCGCGCGTGTGACAGGGAGGTGGCACGTGTGTTTCAGCGAGAGCCCCCTGATGGCGGGGCGGGGGGCTGGCTCTCTGGCAAGGGGTCTCTTTCTCCACCTGGTCACACGTGCTGCCACAACGCAGGGAACACCTCTGCACCCATGGCCCCCCCGAGATGTCACTCTTTCTTACCGTCTACAGATGGGGCTAAATTAAGTGGATTTAGCTATAAATAGATGGCGTATAAGGTTGATGTTCCTTGAGTCCCATTTTGCGGTGTGTCGTTTTGTATGTGTGGATTACTCAGATCGATATTTGTGGGAACAGTGCAGTTCCTGGTTTTCCAGTTCTTGCCTTTAGGAGGTTCTGGATCCTTTTTACTGGCGTTATTGAAAATCCCAGGAACCACATCATTCCGTGCACGGTGTGGGCACGGCACGCCGTGTGGATGGACCGTGGCTCATACCCTCACTTCTGCAAGAAAGCCACACTTCTGCAAGTCAGCTGATGGCCACCTTCACAAGCGGGCCCCTTTCATAAAGATTACAGGTGGCAGTCAATATTCTATGAGTCTCAGGTGTGCAGCACAGTAGCTCGATAGTCACATGACTAACGAGATGATCCCCAGATACATTCGGTGCCCACCTGCACTGCACGTAGTTACTATAACATTTTTGACTATATTCCCTAAGCTGTCCTTTATATTCCCGTAATTGCCGATTTATACTTCTTCCTCTTTTCATCTCTTTCATCCATCCCTCAAACCCCTTTCCCGTCTGGCAACCATCCCAATGTTCTCTGTGTCTTTGAGTCTGTGTCTGTTTTGTTTGTTCACTCATTTTGCTCCTTAGAGTCCACATATACGTGAAATCGTACGGCGTTTGTCTTTTTCTGTCTGACTCACTGCAGTCAGCTTCGTACTTTCTAGGTCCATCTGTGTCGCTGCAAATGGTAAGGCTTCATCCTTTTTCCTGGCCAAGTAATATTCCATCGCATACATGTACCACCTCTTCTTTCTCCAATGCCGGTGGGTCTCTCTAAGGACCAAAGCCTCAGGCCTGCTGTGCTGGCTCTTTTCTCTATTCATTAAAAAGGTGACTGGAGTTCACTGTCGTGTGCAATTGCCTGAGTCAGGAAAGACCCTCAGAATGAATTCTGATGTGTTGCCCATGGAGATTTATTTCATTTTAATACAGTCTGAATAGAAGTCGAGAGTATAAGTTGAGAAATCTTATAGAATTTTATAGAAACCTTGAGATCATCCTTCATCATACAAAATCTTCTATTTTATGCCTTTTTTTTTTTTTTGGCTATTGTCACAAGAATTCTAACTAAGATGTTTCTATTCTGTTTGAGTGAAGAGTGTTTTCATGGATATAATCTCCTTTGAACTCTAGATGACCACTTTTTGATGATTAGAAAATTATTATTTTTTTTCTATTTCTAGATGAACACACTAACTCAGACAGGGTAGGCAGTTTGCTCAAGGTGGCATAGCTAATCATAACAAAGCCAGGACACAGACGCCGGTCCCGTGTTCCTTCATGCATCCCAGAGCCATCTCTAGCGTCTTGCTGTTGACTCAGAAGAGTCCCACCTTCTACGTATTAGGCATCTGTTATCATTAATATCGGTTTTTATTGCTTCTCTGCCTATAGGAGACCACGTTACGCTGTCCCTCACATCTTCCCTACCTGGTCATCTTCTCTGCTCCGTCTGCCACTGAGG
Source organism: Macroglossus sobrinus (assembly GCA_004027375.1). Classification (NCBI taxonomy): domain Eukaryota; kingdom Metazoa; phylum Chordata; class Mammalia; order Chiroptera; family Pteropodidae; genus Macroglossus; species Macroglossus sobrinus. Next base: position 13,653 of record PVKZ01006062.1, read on the forward strand.
TGTCTCTGCTTGTGGATGGAGATTCTGTTCCAGGGAATTTGCTGCAGGGGAGGACTTGGGGTGTGTCCGTGTGATGACAAATCAGAGGCGTGAGGCTTTCCCATCTCCATCCAATGGCTCCCTGAGCTCAGGCCCCTCACGTACGTCCTTCTGTCGTGCTCACAAGGGATGCAGTTGTGGTACTTCCTTCTGTCTAAAGATCTGAGCTGACAACGTGGAGGGAAAAAAAAAATGTGCTTTCGCTTAGCATCCCAGGAGATGCTTGTCTGAGGCAAATGCCAGACGCCTCACTAGCTTATTCATCGCGAGAGCGTCATCGTTTCTAAAACGAATTGAAAGACACCTACTTCAAAAATAAATTGGTATGTTTAAAACGGAGATTAATATAATTTATTCCCTAATTATTAAGCAATTACAAATCAAAGAGTTGGTGCTGATTATCTCTATCCAAGGTAGCGTTTTAGAAATTCATTATAGATCTCAGCAATCTGTTGAAGTGTCGAAGGTGATTATTTATACAGCGTGATCTAAATGAAATTCGCCACAGTGGAATGAAAGCACATCCTTGATTACCATCCAATTACGTCCCCCTCACTTCTGGATTCAGCATCCTACCTCTGCATCGACTCCAGCTGCTTGGGGACAAAAATATTTATTAAGGTGGCGTTTTCAGGTTCATCGTCATGAAGAGGTTTTTTTTAAATCCTAGATCAGTGTTATCACATTACCATTGACCAGCAAATTCCGAACTTGATTGCAAAAAAACCCTAAAAAATGATCTTTGCATTTCCTTGCCTGAGGGTTTTGTGACCTCAGGGTCTGTGATTTTTCAAGGAATGACTGCTCTTACCTGCTCTTATCTCTGCTCCTTCCATCACCTTCCAGACCGAATGGCTCACTGCATATCTTCTGCCTACACGGAAAACGCTTTGCAAGTTAATTCTCTAGGCTTCTGACTCTAGACTGTCTTCATGTTCTTGTGTGTTTGTTTTATTTTGTCTTGTTGTGTTTTCCCCAAAGATTTAGATTTAAGTTTCAAAAGACGTGCTGAAATAGTGATTGATAGTCCCAAGTGAATAAGTCGATTGATGGTTTTAAGTCCATTGGCTATTCACAGACGAAATCTATCAATAGAGTATTTTCAAAGGCAGACGATAAGCTCTAGGATGGGAGCTAAATGCACCAGCAATAAAAACCAGCAAGAGTCCACTCTGTTGACCAAGCCCGGGAAATAGAATAGGTGTTTCAGAAACACAGATCAGCAGATTTAGGTGGCTCTAAAAAAGGCAATCTTATTTTCCATGAATCAATTCACAATACTCTGATACAGAATGCAGCGCCCTAGCTCTTTCTAACTAACCTTATTATGTCTGAATTATTACACATGCTTTTGGATGCCACACTTTTAAAAGAACTTTTAATTACAGAAAATTGTAAACACGGAGGTACAAAGAAGAGTGTTATCATGTACTCAGCAGTCAGATGAAAATTTATCAACAGCTTTGCAAATCTTGTTTTATCCATTCCCTTAACTGCTTCCCCCATGTCCATATCACACCAGATCATCTTCAAGGGAGTCTCAGACACCGTGGCATGTCGTCTTTCAAGATTTTAGTCGAATGCTATACTTCTGAGTTATAGCCAATCAGAAAGCAGACAGAGGGACGGGGCTGGAGGGGCTGGAGGAATGCGATACCCCATTCTTTTGAAAAACAAGAAAAGGAACTCGGGCACACTGGTTCAGAGAGGAGACGGTCCAGGAGGGGCTCATAAACAAAAGGGACCCGGATGTGAAAGAAGGTTGAGGATGTATCTCTGCGTCTCCAGGGCGTAGAAGCAGAACGAATGGGTAAAAGCTACGGGGCAACAGATGTCAGCTCCGTTTAAATAAAAACTTCCTCAAGTCGAGCAGGCCAAAGATCGAATAAACTGCCACGGGAAATTGATGTTTCCAGCCGACTGGGTTTACCCAGCAGATCCAGAGGGCCAGGGAGGCGGGGGTTTGGGTCACATTTAATGTCACCTGGCTCTCTCGGAATCCGAGACTCTGGGAAGCACGCCTGGGTGTTTAGCTCAACCTCTTCTCACTAGGAAACGAGAATCTAACTCTTTTCTCACTGTGACAGCCACGGAAGAACATCATCCCACTGTGTAACCCCGGGCAACCCTGGTATCCTAGCAACCCTCCTTGACCCCGCCCCTTCCGAGCTGGGCAGGGCTCAGGGATGTGTCTGCCCCTCAGCTCGAACCCCAAGCTCTCAGTCTGTAGAATAGGACTTTTAGGGACTTTGCTGAGAATTAAATGAGGCGTCATCACTGAAGCTTTTCTCCTTCATTCCTTACTCACTTAGGTGCTTGACATTGGGTTTTTAATTTATTGTTCCCACGTCCAGGCTTTGCAAACCTTCCACGTTAATATGCTTCGATCTCGTCGGAGTTGTATTTGTTTGTTGAGGACCCTGAAATGGGACCACCATAAATGAGACACACCCATGGCCTTTCCAGAGGAGGCTGGAGCTTGGTGGGCATTTGCCCGGATCAAATTCTCTTCGTGACTCTGGGAGAGACAAGGAGATTCTCAGTTTAACCTTACTTGTTTCTTCCCATCAACAGAGAATAGTTGCAATCATTTCGTTGCTGTCGTCTTTCTATATTCTTTCTCATATGGGTGGGAGGGAGTTGTTTTCAAGACAAAATATTGTTTCTAGGACTGTTTTAAGAACCCGATAAAGCTTTTAGTGCAGCCTCAGAATTACACTAAACATTCACACACAGCTGCTTCGGCCAAGAACAACATCGATAGACAGCTTCGTAAACGTGTGATCGTCATCTGTGGAACCGTAGCCCACCGGGAATTGTCACAAATGACAGGACACTCCTTCCCAAGCATAGGCTCCCTCTCGAGCTTTGCCACATGCCCTGGCTGGCCGTGCCCTTCTCGGGCTCTCCGCAACATCCAACAAAACACAAAGACTGTTCTGTCCCTGTAAACATCGGCCTGTGCTCAGAGACTGGAGCCGCCCGAGTTATCCCCAAAGGCCCTCCAGGCACAAGCAGAGCCAGCAGCATTTGGGACAGGCAGGGCAGAGCGAGCACTGCCACCCTTTGTCCCCAGGCGGGTTGAGTGACTGAGATAAATGAGTTTTCCTGTGGGACGGTGGGAGGGGACAGGGAGCGGCCGAGCAGGAGGGCGTGTGTGGGCCGAGGAATGTGGAGACTGTAGCCATGCCTCTCTTTGGTCCTCCTCTGCAAAAACGCGGCCCTGGGCGTCCCGGCATTTTCCAGATGTCACGGCACGTCGCCTGGCAGCTCACATTCCCGCGGAGCACATGGCGGGGGCCGGCTCGGGCTTGCAGCGACTGTGCCCGGGACCCAGACGTTCCGTGTGGGTTGAAACCAGCCTCGGCTCAAAGGGCAGCTCCCCAGAACGGGGCTTAGCATAACCCAGGAGGGGGTGCCTGTGCTAACTGCAAGGTGAGGGAAGGGTCCTAAGCCCTCGGGTCCTGGGGACAGCTGGACACAGGACCTCAGATGGACAGATGGGACGACAGCAATTTATTAGTCACATAGATGCACTCATCACACACCATAGCACGCAGGGCCACACGCAGGGCACGCAGGGACAGAACAAACAGGGCAGGCTGTGGGAGGCAGGCCGGGTGCTCTCCAGAGGGAGGGGTGCCCCTTCGTGGGGTGCCCCTTCAGAGGATCTGATGGTCTCGTTTGAAGAGTCACACAGGGTGGCAGAGAACTGAAGCCGACACTCAGTGACGGGCTGGAGCAGTCCCGGGGCCTGTGACAAGGAGGGTCGTGTGGCCCAGGGACCCGAGTCGTGGGAACAGAGCTGGGAGGGGGCTGTGTCGTTAGGCCATCTGAGACCCTGACAGTTTCCCCCCGACGTCGAGACAGCGGGTCACAGCGGGCCTCGACACCATCACGTCCGAGAAAGAAAGCAAGCGAAGATGAGCTCGTGCGTAGACACAAAGGACCTCTTGCTTCTCGTTATAGGCCCTTGGCTCACATAGTAACTTTCCGCCGACATCCAGTCCCAAATATCAAAGTGTCTGTACGTTATCGTGAAGAGTCCCCAAAGTAAGGTTAGAAGGAATTTCATATCAAAGACCATCCTTATCCACCTTTTTGGCACTCAAAAGCAGGGCGAAAAAATTGCTCAGCAGATAAAAGATTCTTGGGCGCTCATCCTCCTCCCTTACGGCACCCCCCAAACCTCGAGACAGCAGGTGAGTGAGATGGTGACACGTGTCCTTTGTTATTCTCATGATGAAAGAGCTATCGTCGTGGAGGAAAGGGTCGCTTTCTTGGTCCTCGAATACGATGTACAAAACTGTCAATCAAGAGCTGGGCTTCTCGTGTGGGGTTCCGTGCTCGGCCTCCAGAGGAAACCCTGCACCTTCACCCACACTTCCAGGGAGGGCGTGCACCTGGCCACCGGCCTGGACTCGCGACGCTGAGGACCGAAGGGTACTGTTTTAACTCGAGTGATTCATTTGACATCAATGTCGACGTCATTTCCTTATAAAACGGTTCCTGGAATGTACGGCCGTGTCTGAATTTTCGGAACTTGGGCGATTATCCTGGGATTGACTTTGACCATTATCGATAGAAAACATGTCCCATGCTTGAGGGCCGGGTGCGCTGATACTTCCCCCTTAATCATGGCCAGCCTTTTCCTTTCCCATTTCTCTGTCCTTCCTGCCTCTCTTTGCCCTCCTCCTTCCCTCCTTCGCTGCCCTGTGCCTTTCTGTTGTCTTTATTCCCGCCGCCCAGGTCCTGTTCCTTGTGGCTCATGGACGTGTTGGGAACATGCAGAATATTCTTACATAGGAAATAATAGAACTACATGAAAGGGATCTGTTTTCAGGGTCTGTTTTATTCTCTTCCGCTCTTACGACAGACTTTTCCCCGCACAGACTTGAATTTGAGTGTGTTTACATCTTCCGTTACGGGCGCATAGTTCTTGAAAAGAAACTAGGCACGCGGCCACCGTTCGAGAGTTTCCACTCCTAAAATTAGGGTGAGGACGGCAACTAAAATAGCTTTGCGAGCGAGCTGAATTCACTTCTCATCCATCCACGCAGGGGAAATAGGGAGGGATGGAGGGAGTGTGTGTCTCAGAGAAGATAACCCCACACAGCGCTGGAGGTTGGTTTCTACGAGGAGGGCCCAGCGAGAAATGCCAGGGAAAGAGCAAGAACCAGGCCAAGAGAGACATCTTTCAGAGCGGTTCGTGATGTGAAAGTCCGTGAGGGCAACACACATTTTCCCAAGGAGCCTCGTGACGGGGAACAGTGCGGGTCACGGGCAGCAAAGACCACGGTCCCCCTAGTTTTGCAAAGTCAGGTCATAGGTAAAGGTTAAAAGGCAGGATACATGTGTCCTGATGACATCACTGAATCTGAGGACGGTGACAGAGTGAGGGGCGTTTTGGTCGTTTTCATCATTCGATGTATTTCTACTCACAAGCTTTCTGACATCAGTCGAGGGTGGTTTTTTTTTCCACACACCAGGCAGTTCTCCAGCTCTCTGGATGCCAGCCAGGTGTCCTACAGTTCAGTTCAGTTCTGACACCAACTTTCTGGAGTTTCTCAGAACCCACAGGGGAAGGACTCAGTCCCACTTTAGACACCAGTCGCGAGCCCAGATTGTCACCCGTATCACGGACCATCGGGCCTTCCAACCACTCCCTCCTCAGGGCCACAAAACTCAAACACTTGACCTGTGTTTACCAGTTGATGCTAAAGGGTGCAGCCCAGGGACCTCCAAGCGGGAGAGAAGCATCGGACAGGTAACGGGGAAGGGGGCGCTTGGCTCAGCGTCCACGCAGCCTCCGGGGCCACCAACCCTGTCACTGAGGTATTTTTACGAAGGTTGCGGTAGGTCAGCGGGGTTGATGACACCGTTGGCCATTGATGGTGGACCTCAACCTGTCACTCCCCTGTCAGGAGGCCCTGGGGAGGTCAGTGCTAACTCTGCTCCCTTGCTCACCGGCTCTGGCAGCCAGGCAGGCCCTCCCCTGCCTTTGGGCCCAGGAGAGAGGCTCACCTCATCTGCATAAACTCAGGATGCTGTGGAAAGGAGCTTGTGATGAATATCAAATAGGAATTCCAGGAATTTCAGGTTTTAGGGTGTTAGGTCAGGACCTGGGGATGTGGGGTTGGGCGGATGGAAAAACCAAGTGTTTATTTTCCATTTTTTCACACACTGCGAACACGTCTTCAATGCTTGCTGAGCGCACAGTACTGTGTGTTCCAGCGTTTCCAAATATTGCAATAAGCAACTCAGTATTCCGAGCAGATTTTTTCTTTGGCAGACATCTGTATCTTTTTTTTTTTTTTTTTTCTTACGGACGGAATTGAATTAGCTTTTCAAATCATTTGGAATCCCTCAGGCATTTACTTGAAATTTTATTTTCAAATCTCCCTCAGAGCAAAAAAAAACAAGTGCTCGTCCACACATGTGGAAATATTTGGTGCCGAGAACCCTTTAAGAATATTAGAGGCAAAGTTTCGCACAGTAGCTGTTGTCATTTCTTCCTTCCATTGTAGCTGTGTGGTACCTAGAAATAGGACCGGATGCTTCAAATGGTCCATTTTAGGGGGTGTTTCCTTGGCATAGAGCCAATTAAAATTATTCTAGAGTGATAACGTTAGGGGTCTTTCCCTATCTTGTGTATCGTGAGTCTGCTAACGTCAAACACAGATTTGCCTCAGTGACTGTGCTTAGTGGCCTTCGGCAGCGGAGAGAAACTGTCATCAAAGACTGTCACGCGATCATAATTTTATCGCTGATACGGTGGTACTGTAGAAGCTACTTCCTACTGCTACGAGTTTCCTTCTTCCGAGAATCATCATTAGTTAAAGCAAAAGCAAAACTTGGCAGAGAAGCTCTTGTGACGAAAACTTGTGAACTACCCAGGATCGGATGTGTAGGAAAGGTGAGATGTTGAGATTTTTGTGGACCGCATTTGGACTCGCTGCCGCCATTTTTAAAATAGATTCCATTAAAGTTGTGTGATTAAGATGAAGTGTCGATCTCACCACCCGAATTGTATATTAGTGTGAACACGAATTTAACCGATTATGAGCGACACGTGTCAAAACACCATCGAAGGTAAACCGATCAAAATGGTTGTAAACACACTGGTAAGTCTTTGAATATGCAGAGAAAAACGATGATGCTTCTTATAACCAGAAATCCCTTCTCAATGAAAAAGCAATTAAGCATTTTATCACTGCTGGTTGAATGCATGCATCTTTTCAGAGCTGCATAGTCCTAAGAAAACAATTCAGAGACCAATGATCCATCATCCTAACCCAGTAGGTCAGTTGGCCTTGAGAGAGAGCACCTAGGAGAGGGGCTCGGATGGGAAAAAGCTTTCCTGGTGGGAAAAACCAAGAAGAAAAAGCAGCTTCTCTTAGTCGCCCAGCCTCCTCAGCTGGGTACGAGGGGGACGACGCCGTTGGCGTCACTCATCTCGGGGATGTTAGAATTCTTTTGTAGTTTGACCGTCCTGGAAAATACTGAACTCAGAGCACAGCGCTTTCCCGCAGCTGTCCAACGGCTTTGGGAGAAGCGTTAGGCTCCGCCGTTAACAGGGGTGTTATTGTCACTCTTGGGACCATTTAGGGAGGCTCTCAAGGGCCGAGTCCTCCAGTCAGGGGGACCCTGAGACCATGTGGGGACAAGGAAGAGCCATGTCGTGGGAGAGAGCCCATGGGCTGGTGCTGGCTGTGCGGGAACCCGAGCTCCTGGTCTGTCTGCTCCAGCGTGTCACCTCTCGGTGGCTTCTCATGGTCCCCAGCGCTGTGCATGGGAGAATGAGGTTGGCAGGGAGGGGTTGGCCTTTGTATCCTGGGGAGGGAAGTGGGGACTGCGTTTTCCCGCAGCAGGAAAGGCATAGAGATGTAGAATCTCAGAACTGCAGGCTGGACCTGCCTGTGGCTGTGCCTGCACAGCATGGGTGTGTCCGTCACGCCCGAGACACAGGGGCCTTGTGGATCCGGGCGCCGATCGGCGCATAGGGCATCTCTTCGGAACAGTTTGTTCTGTCTCCCATCCAGTCCAACGTCTAAACTCTCCGTGGGACTCTCACCCAGTGTGAAAGGCCCGTCTGTGGTTGAATCATCTTCACCCAAATCGGATGTGTGAGAAATGGGATTGTACGCGCGCTTACCCACACACACTTGCTCCTGCGGGTTTGGATAACTCTGCGGAATCACGGAGGGATAGGCTATTCTCGATTACATTTAGTTCTGTGTGTTCCATGAACTTTCAGGGCTCAGATAGGGGGTGGGGAGGGTGTGGGTGCTAGCCAGCACCTCTCTGGTGAATGATTTTTTCTACTAGTGCTTGGTTCTCAGGGCTACTGGGAGGGCAGATGGTGTAGTGATGGGCAGAGCACCATATATATGATCCCCACCGCGAATTCTGGAATATCCCCCCGGCTGTATCCTCCCGGAAGCTCTTTTAGGGAGTGTTCCTGTCACACGTCGTCTGATTCCTCATTCCTGCTGTCGCACTGCTCCCGTGTGGACCAGCCACGCGTGGAGTGTCGTGTGAGCTTGGGCTGGGCTGTGTGCTGTGTGCTGTGTGCTGTGTGCAGGGCACTGCTCTGCTGAGTCGCGTGGAGCTGCGTGTGCCAAGCCCAAAGGTGGCCAGTGGCGATTACAAAGCGAAAACTGGAAAAATCAGCCTCCGACCCCACGCGTTCCCTAAAAACAGCACTACATTCCCTCCGCTGATACTGTGAAGTCATAACTGAGATCCACGTGTGCCCGAAACTCTAGTGCGGATTCTGAATGTCACGGGGATGAGGGCAGAATAAACATTAGCTTCTTAACAGCGTGTTTCTTTTCATACTTTCCCACAGATAAGACCAGCTAAGAGAAATACAAACCTAACACATGAAAAATTTACTTTTTCTATACTATTTTTCTTATTTTTTTTCCACATGTAAATTTCAACGTTTTTAGCTTTGTTAAATGTCCTATAAGTCAAGGGTTGTAAGTATTCCATCATTTTTATTTCTGTTGGTGTCATACTTCTTTCTATCATCTCACTTGCTTGACTCAGGGCGCAGAATCCCAAGCAAATAAATTAGTATCTTATGACTTTGACAAATAAGTTTCTGCACCGAATCCTGTGAATTCTTATAACGCTGGCACAGCCTTTCGTGTGATTAATATGGTTTGTTGTTTTTATCAGTTGGTTTTGAGAGAAAACAGAATCTATTACCAATGACCTGAATGAAGTATGTTTGATTTAAAAGTGTGATGATAAAAACCCTATGAATTTGTTTTGTTTGGTTTTGGGATTTTTTTGTTTTTGTTTTTGGTCAATTATTTGCCTATTTTGAGATGTAGGTTCATTGTTGTTCTGTTTTTCATCAAATCGTATAATTATAAAGGTAGTTTTGTTTTTCTAAGACGGGAGTTTTTATGGGGGTGGGAAGAAGGCTGATCGGAGTCTGGGGCACGTGGTCCAAACCCAGACAAAGGGGTGGCGGGAGTTAGTTTCATATTATGGGTCAGACAGACTTGAGCCGCTGGTGTCCACCCCGTGTCAAGGGGGCAGGTGGGCGTCTCCCTCGCACAGGCCCACTTCTCAGCAGGCAGCGCTTGTCCTTTCTACTGTGGACCCGCTGTGCTTGTTTTGGGCTCTCGGTGTGTGTGACCTGCGGTGGCCTGCAGGAGCCTCCACGCTGGTGTCGCAGTCACCTGCCACTCTTCACGCCTCCCATGAGAACGGTCTCCCTTCCGAATCCCGCCGGGCCAGCATCTCATCCAGGCCTTTTCCGTAGTTCGTGAGCAAAGCCGGAACTCTGGGGCGTGGTCCTGGAGGCTGGTCCAGAGCTGCAGGCCAGCCGTGAAGCCACGCCCCTCTCCATGCCCCACCCCAGTGACTGTCAGTCAGCTCCTCGCCCCGGTCCTCCCTCCTCCCATCCCAGGCCTGGGCACCGGCTTTTCCTTTGCTTTCTGTGAACACCCAATCCCTCCACTCCCTGCTTTCACGGGCCGGCTCCAGCCTCGCTGCTCTGGGGACCTTCTGTGGATGCAGCCCCAGCCACACCTGGGCCACACCTGGGCCACACCTGGGCCGGGCCATCTTCCTCGTTCGTTACTCCTCAAGCCGGAGCAGGTGTCCCTCCCAGAGCGCTTTGATATCAGGGACTGCGTCTTTCATATTTACAGGGACCAGCTCACATGCCCGGCAGGAAGTGGAGATGACATTATCCACCCGATGCCATCAGGATCATCTGTGTGTGTGTGTGTGTGGTGTGTGTGTGCACGATCATGTGTACGTAATCCCATACTCATGTTCTGTGGCCACCGTAACAAATTACCACCAGCTCGGGGACTTAACGCACACAGAACACTATTTGCCCACAGTTCTAGAAGCCAGGAGCCCCCAATGATTCTGATGGAGCCAACATCAAGGTGTCTGTCCCCGCGTCTAGGGGACAATCTGCTCTCGTCTGTTCTAGAAGCTGGTCGTCGAGGTCGTCCTAGACCTGTGGCTGCACCACTCTCAGCTCTGCCTGCAAGGTCACAGCACCTTCCCCCGATGTGTGTCAAACCTCCACCTGCTGCCCTTTATCAAGATCCCTTTGATTATATTTAGGGCCCACCGGTACAGTCTGGGCTCATGTCCCCATCTCAAGACCCTTAATTTAATCGAACCTGCGACGTGGTTTCGTTTGTTTGTTCGTTTGTGTGATTGTTTTGCTGTACAGGTAACATTCCCAGGCGCCAGGGAGTAGGATGTGAATACCTGTTATTCAACTGGCCACACTGTCCCACCCCCAGATGTACATAAAGTTATGCTTCTAGATTCCACTCAGAGCCATAGAGACAAATTAATGTATGCAAAACCCAATTCCTTCACGAGAACTTGAGTGAAGCTGCGAGATTTGGCAACGAATTGCCCACTCTGGCTAATCACACGTATCGGAAGAGCTGCTGAGATGGATGGAAGGGGGTGGGAGAAACTGAGTGATTTTCTCCTCCATGTATTGTAAAATATAACAGAGCATATTCATTGTCAATCAAAATGTTTTAGACATGGTATATACCAAAAAACTCACCAGCTTTTATATTTGAAACATTTATGGGCTTGTTTAGATAGAGCACTTTTTCATTAAAAAGTTTGCTAATGATAATATTTTAGGACTTACCTCCTGGCATGTAAATAAACTGATTATACTATAGAAGAGAGAGCAACATTGAAGAAATAAATCACAAATTGCTATTTAGTGTTAAATTATTTATTTGCTTTAATGAGTTCGGCCAGATAGTCCTCAAATAACGAGAATGTTAAATATTAACTGAGAAATGAATATTTCCATAACATTCATTCAGTCTTCATTTAACATTTTGATACTATAAATAAGGCTTCTCGAACAGGAGACTATCGTCCCGTTACACATTTTATATTAAATAAGAGAGAAATGGAACTGACTGTCCCCCAGGAAACAAATGGTAATGTTCATTTCTCTCAGCTGCAAGTAAAAATTTATGGAAATGATGCCGATCGGGCCCATAAAAAGGGTTTTCCGTATATCTTGCGATGTGGCACATAGCTCAGGAAGCTGTGATCTGGAAGTTAAGTCAAGCTTGGTAGTGGTAAAGATGCGTGTCAGGAAGCAAGGGTGTATACCACAAATAATAACTAAGTCGTGAGTGGTACAGCGAGTATAAAACAATTCCTCGATTAGCATCCATAATCTGGGCATTATAGCGCCCGTTCCAACTCAGAGCTGCCGAGGAAAGTGATCAGGTGCGAAGTGTCGTTTGTTTTCATGAAGCTCGTTTCAGAAAAGTAGAAACTGCTGATGGAAAAGCTAGAAACCTCCATCTATATTGGCTGTTAAGCTGAAAGTTCGTATATAACTGCTTCATCAGGATTTAGCCCGGATATGCCATAGAAAGGCAAAGATTGATGGCCACCGTATGGGTGACCCTCTACCTCAAGCAGGAGAAAGCTAACATATGGAATCGCAAATGGGATAATGCTCTCGAAAACATCTCCTTATTTAAAAATATGTATGTAAATGTTTATTAACATTGAGAAAATGACATTCTAAGCCAGACAAAGAATTACGGGGCTGCTTTCTGCCTCCTCCTTTGCATCCATGCGGTGGTTGCGAAGTCCTTCTATGCGTTTGTTTCACGTTGCCTCGAAATAGAAACCTTGGTCCTTTTGTGACTTGTGAGAACCCTTTAACTGTATTTACTAGATGGAGCTAGCATCTCATCGTGTGGCTGGGAAGCTCGTCTCTGTTTTAGGGCCAAACCCCTTTCTCTTTATCCCGATGCTTCTGGAATGGGATCGCCAGGAGTCATGTGCTCTGTGCAAGAAAGCAGTAGTCAGAAGCATCCTACAAATTCAGCCTTATGAAGACATGTCCAAGAAAAACAGGATTATGCCAAGTCATTGATTTGCAGAGTTTGTCAAGGTTCTACAAAGCATCCCGACATACTTCTCCTTCTATTTATTTATTCATTCATTCATTCATTCACTTATTTTTGCAAGACCTCATGTCATCATCTCGTAAGATCTTCAAATACTCATCACAAGTTTGGTTCAGTCTGATGTTTTTCATGATTTTCTATGATCAGCTTATTCCTTTCAGGGTATCTCTTTGCATGTTACATCAGTTAAAATGTCTAATTTTAATTTGATCAGGATGTGTCCATTTAGCTTCTAGCGAACATCATGATTTTTGTTGAATATTACAGGTACCGTGATGTTTGAATGATGTCATCTTTGTGATTGTATATTTTAACACAGAAAATATGGCATGAGAAGCAGTAGTTTTCCCATCAAACACATTTGGGAAATATTAAATTAGGCAAATCCTTGAGAAGTCAGTCCACTCTGATGGCATCACTTCTATCCCATGCTTGATTAACTTTGAATTGAGTTTCTGATATACTAATACTTCGGGAAACTTACGTTAAAAATAGTCATTCCTCTGGCAGTCGGATTTCTTCACTCCATTTAGGTTTTACAGTTGGGTTTTCAAACCAATTCCCTTGGTGATTTCACAAAAGTGATTCCTCTGAATCCAAGAGCAGCTGCCCTTCCTTCCAGCGTCACTTTCATTAATGGCAGTAGTTTTGAGGTGTGACAGTTGTTTGATACCCGAGTGTCTGACATTATCGTGTAAACTATCGTACCAGCTATGATAAAGTCCTTCAACATAGGGCTTCCTTCCGATGCGTTTATCTTGTACGATGTCATCCCATAGGGCATGTTCGTGTCAGGAGCAGGGGATTAGAACTCACCCCCCGCCATTACTTTGTTTTCCTCCAAACTTAGGTCCATTCCAGGCACTTTGAGTTTCTTATCAAAGGCACTGAGTCCCTGACAACAGTGACTTGTTAAATATGTCCCCTGGAAGCTCAGGGATTTCGTAGGTAATATACGTTTTAATTCTATTATTTAGAAACAATGAACCCCAATACAGACCATATTCAAAATTATAAAGGATGGGGAACTCTCTGTGCATTAACTTTTATTATAATATTATTTGAATTACTTGGTTTATTGCAGAACATGGAATAAAGTGTCTGCTGTCATTTCAGATTATACTCCAGATTAAATGACATTCAAAGGTGGCCTTATTTATTACGACTTGATTTGTATAAATCAGCATTATTTCAGAAGTAGGCCAGCAAAATACAATCCAGAAATAATTGGATACCGAGAGCACTGTGACTCAGCTGTCACTTAGCCTCACATTTGTCGAACGATTTCATGTTATCATCTAGCACTTATAACAAAGACATAGTAAATGCCACTTTTACCTCTTTTAATGTGTGATCACACCTAAGAACGTAGAGAAACGCGTCTCCTCTGCACACGTGTGGCATCCCCGCTCTGGCCCTTCCTGGCCTTGTGTACCGAGCATCTGTCTTCCTGCTCCTCTTGTCGCTGTTAGGGCAAAGTGGAGTGTTTGGTGAGGAACCCTGAGGGGTGTTGACCACAGCCCCTAAGTGTCCAAAGCCTCATAGACCAATGCCACAGGGGTGAGTCCTCTAGGGGCACCCTGGAGCCACCCGCAAGGCTGTGGGTGTAGAGCATTCTGTATTCATTCAGTCATTCAACAACAGTCTACTGAGTTCTTGTTGTATGTGAGGACAAGTGAGCCAAGAGGGCAGGCTGCTGCCCAAAGGTCCCTCGCCTCCTCGTGGGGATCGAGGAGGCAGAGGTGGCTTTACACACGCAGTTATGTGGGCCCCGATGCGGAGGTGACAGGTGAGCGAAGATGTCTCGGAAGCACAGGTGTTGGCCAGGTGGGTCTCGGAGGAAGAGTGCTCCAGGAAGTGGGACCACAGTGCACACAGGGCAGGTCTGCAGGGCCCGGGGGCCACACCGAGGGGGATGTAGCAGAGAAGGGATGGCACCTCTACATTCATTTCAAAAGCACATCATCGTTACCCTATCAAAACAGAAAGTCTTCTCATATTCAAGAGGCGAATGTCACAAAACCGGCCCACGATTCTGCCATATCCGGGCACAGAGCGGCGGACTCTCTAGTTTCATTAGATGGATCGTGTCCCCTTTAAAATCAGTGAAAAGACCACGAGTGGGTCCAGAGGCTTTAAAAATGAATATGCTCAGTGACAGGAGAGTCGGTGCTTTTTCTGATGAATTAATATTTACCGAATGCCGACAGCTCTGAGCTTAGAGGTGCACATTTTCTTCTGGGATTTAGGTACGTATTTTACTAAATTATCGGGAGTAGTGGGGGACACAAATCAGTAAGGAAGGACTCTTATCTTCACGGTTTTCGTCTTTGGAGAGTGTTCAGAGCACAGGCTTCGAGTCCAAGTTACAAAGTTCACATCTTGGTGGCCCTGTTTACTGTTTTTGTGGCTTTTGGTAAATTTTTTAGCCCGTGTTGTCATCCAAAGTATTATAGTATGGTATCTCCCATATATTATAGAGACTTAAATGGGATACATGTATGAATAGCACAGAGACATAGATGCAAGTGTACGGCAAATTAATATTAAACATGAACACTTCATCAGTACACTTAATACTCACTAGGAAGCAGAGGCCGAGAGGGGTGCTGGACACAACCTCCCAAAGTGACTCAACTAGTCGCCGATTTGCATCCTTCAGCGCAGGGCGCTCCATCTTAAGGGCCGCTCGTTGTGAACCTGTCGCCGGTGGCCACTGAAGGTCGTCCGTGACGATGTCCGTGCTCGAGGATCATTCGATGGACGCTTTATTCGAGTCACATAAAAACCACGGTTATTTCAGGTTCCAGCGCGGTTGCGTTTTGCTTCCGTTTTGAACGAAGACGTGGCCTCTCGGTCCCTGGCAATTTGTCTGTCATTGCCGTGACGCCTTCCTGTTCTCCAGCGTCTCGCAGAAATACACGACAGAAGAATATGAGTGCGGACATATATAAAAGAAAGCCCTCAGGTGGTTGTTAACTTTTGGCACCATGTAATTAAACCCCTTTTTTAAAAACGTTATCTTTTACCAGTGTCTAATTAGCAAAGCCATCTGCTGGAGAAGCGGTGGCCCATCTGCCTAAGGATGTTGCTCTCTTTATTTTTTTACGAAAAGTATCTGCCTTTGCTGGTCCCCGTCTAATTCTCTCGCCACAGAATGTGATAATACGCAGCGCTGTTGACATCCTTCTGAGAACTTCCGATTGATACGTATGCAACAGGTGCATAAAAAGAGCCAATCATTGCTCTTTCCTACGTCCGATTGACTCCTGAGGTCTTCACTCAGCTGTCCATACCCTGAGCACCTACCTGTGTGTGTGTGACAGTGAGGTGGGGACCGTATCATAAGGTGCTTCCTCACAGCGCCAGGGTTTCTGCAGATGCAAAATGACTTCTCTACACACTTACTCCATTTCTTTTCAGGATGGTCTGTAACACTGTCAGTTCCTGAAAGCTGATGATGTTGTAAGTTCCAGTCTATCGCTGGATCTGACCCGAACATGGCTACTGTAGCAGTAAAAATGACAACTTTTGCAGTCTCAGATTCAGCAGGTCTAGGTGGATACAAGACACATATATTATAAACTAATATCCGACATGTGCAAATATTATCTATACACTTGATTTTCCTCCCATCAATCATTATCTAGCCCAGAGTCTTGCACTTGGTAGGTATTTACTGAATGTTTATTACATGAGAGAACGAATGCATGTGTATAAAGCAAAAGCTTTGTTAAGTAGTTGAAGAGGACTGGCGTTATTCACCTGTATTTAGAGACAAAAGAAAAATTGTATCACAGGGAGTCTCATGTCTTTTAAACTGTAGGTCTTTCAAACTCACTGCCTGCTGTGTATAGCCTTTGGAGATCCAAGAAATGACAATGTCACTGCTACATGTTTGCTGCTGAAGACTCGATGCATGACAGAATAGAGAATTAAGATTCCTTTTCCCTCTGTTGGGCTATCATGTGATGAAAAAAGACAACAGATGACAAAACTTAAAGATTAAAAAACCCAGAGACTCAGGAAATCAGATCCTGAGCGTTGTAGTGAGATCTGAAATGTAGAAAGCCTTTGCATTTGTTTTGACTCTCATAAAGGTAGATCTGGGCAGGTAGAGAAGTGTCTTCAAAGGAAGTCAATGAAAAAGATGGCTTCACAAATCAGTGGCGAGGTTTGTTCCAAAATCCGATAGATACACGAAAAAATAACAAAGAAATCTCCATGGGGAATAGAGCGGGAAGGCTTGATTAGAAGTTTAATTGATTAGAACAAATCTTGTGCAATGAAGAACATTACGATCAGGTTAAAACATAATCTAATTTTATGCAGAGTAATGAGTAACTGAGAAATAAGATCGGATGCAGGCGAGTTCTGTTGATATTCACGTATTTGTATTTCTCTCCAATGAGAGCTTCCGCTATCCCCCCATTTTACTTAGTGGTCAAATGGATAAAGTCTAGTGCACTGAAGGGACAGAAGGATACTATAGATTAATCTGAAACAGCCACTTTTAGGCCAATCTGAAAAACACATTTTCCCACTCCATTTTTTCCCCAAGTTCTGTGATATCCAATAATATGTGTTCAGTTCTACAGTAGGTTATGTGGTTCTGCTGTTAATATAATTTCCCTTTATCCTGTTCCTTTATTGAAGTAGAAAGTGAATCAACAGAAAAGCTATTCAACCCCGGTCTGTAATTAATTCTGGATTTGGATATTGTTGGAGAGTGGTGATACAGTAATAAAAATGCCTCAGGAAAGTGAATTTTGCTACTTTTAGAAACTGTCTTCAGAGAAATCTGTAAGATTTGTCCTATTTTCTATTGGTCTGATAAACTTATGTGAGCAATAGCTCTTCCTTGGTAAACTGGATAAAGTAATGAAATATTTTTTGAAAATTCTCACATTCTTTTTCCTATTACTTTCCCCTTCCAATCCTTGGCCAATATTTATCTTGAAAATGCAAAGGCTACTTGGGTATTAGGTAGACCTAGGAAGCTGTTTGTTTGCCGTTTCGGCAGAAAAAATCTGAACAATTTTGATGGCATTTGATATATATTCTTTTCGTAACCCTGGTACCGACCCAGCTCCTCGCAGCTCTTGTGTTGACTGAAGAGAGTATTGCTATTTAACTTTCAACAAAATCACTAGACCAATGAAAGTCACTATCAACCCCTCTTTATCTTAAATCATTTCCCTGTCTAGTTTTCCTGGTAAGTAATTATATAACATTAATTTCTCTATGATATAAAACACTATGCCCTCTCCTAATACCAATGACCCAAGGAATAGATCCTAGTGGATTAACTCTGTTTAGAGTTTAATTAAGGGCAAAGGCAGGGGTGTCTTTATTTGAGTGAAAACAGCAGAGCGAGCTTTTCTAGAGAGATCTGAGAAGGGAAAGGTCCATTCCGATCCACAGCGGTGCACGTATGCGAGCCTCATGGAGACCGATGGTTATGCAACCACACGTGACACTGTTCTCTCTGCCCTGGAAGCGCCATCACGTTGCATGAAAGTATTTGTCATTGTGCCTGGAATTCAAGTCATTTGTTTGCATGAGATGCCGACGAACTGTGACTTTATTGTTGCCATTAAACGTTAGCAACAGGAAAACACCGCAGGAACAATTAACAAATTCTCTTATCAGATGTCAACACTGACAAAACCCTCTAAGTGTGCACAAGGGAAACACAGTCGTAGGATTGTTTGTGTTTGAGAGACACTGAAGTGCTCTCTCCAGATATTATCCTTATGGACGCATATTTGCCAAGCAAGATACGTTATACGAGATGCAGCGTTTTATGTTTTAATCTCTGTTATGTAACATTCCTTGGAGGAGAGTAGATTGAGATAATGGTGTTAACACGACTCTGTTATTCCCCTAAGTTTAGGAGAATTAGAAAAAAAATATATTTCTAGAAGTAAGAGTGAAACCATTATTGTCCATAATATTTGACATTAGTTTGGCTCAGTTGAGATTATTATTTAACGTTGAGTCTAAATTAACAAAGAATTGCCCCTTGCTTACATTCTTTTTTTCTGAAAATGACTTAACTTAAGAGGTCATTTGGTTGACCTCTTCAGAAATCAACTCTAATAGAAAGATAGAACGTAATTATACTAACAGGTGTTCAGAACGGAGAACACATTTTTACTCCATAAAAGTCCCTGTTCCCTGCAGTGATAGAAAAGATGAACAACTCAGATGTTTAAATTTGTTCAAAAACTGATTCACGGTGTCAGCATCGAGATCATTAATGTTTGCAAGCATCGTTTATTTCTATGGAGTTAAGTGCTGGGAGTTATTCTAACTAATCACAGACTCCATTTGGGAGTGAGCATCAGATGTGAAAGTACGCATATCAGATTGATCAGCATGAGTTAGATCTGGGAAGTCTGAGAAAAGAATATTTAAAAGTTGAGGCTCTAAATATTTAGTCAGAGCTAATAACGGTATGGAAATTACTGGCACTGAGGGGGGACTGTAGATGTGCTTTTCGCATGAGCTGCTTATTGATGATTCATCATTTATATACGTATCTTGGGACTAATGATACGCAAAATCATTCTTGCTTCATTATCTATGAATGTTGATAGATGACAGACTAGTAAACGAAACTATAAATGTCTAAATGAATATTTAGGTCATTTGGTTCCAGCGCTCGTCTTCGAAGCATGCCATGTGTCTGTGCTGTGATTTCACAAACGCGATCATTTCTGTCACCAATACACGGGTCACCAACTAACTCACTGCAGGTGCCTCTTACAGTGACTGTGTCCAAACGTCACATGATTACTGCTCAAACATGACACTTGGGAGTGGGGACGAGTTCTTTAAAAATGCTTCCGTTTTAAAGCTAAAGATAAGCTCTCGTGACCGAATTTTGGGCAATTGGAGGAAACTCGGTGTTAGTTTAAGACGCCGGTGTGAGGGTGCGTCCACCTTTCCTCATCCGATTCCCGGTGTCTTGTTGATGTCTCCCTTTTATTCAGTCAGAGCCGTAACACTTGCTGCGATTTTGGTGTTTCCTACAGGCTGTGGAGTGGCAGTGTGACGAGGTGACCAAGAAGGCCTGCTACAGCAAGGGCAAATCGGAGGTAAGGGGGCGTGTCCCGGGGGGCCATCCTCGTTGTCAAGGATGGCACGTAACGCGTTTTAACGTGAAGGCTGCTCTTGATTTTGATGCCCTGTAAAAGACAGCAAGACTCAAAGTATGGGTGTGGTGAATTCTCAGGGTCTTAACATTAAATTAGGATTGGCGACCATCCGTTTCCAAAAGAGATTCAGAACGTGAGATGCGATCTCACTGCTCTCAATCATTAGACAAAGCTACAAAATTCATCGGTTACGATATCACTTAGGAAAACATGGGCCTGGATTTTTAAAATAATATGTTTCTCTCCCCCAGTCATGCCTTACAGCTAACTCCAGAAATACAAGATTATACATATAAATATAAAATATAAAATTATATTTTGAAAATATATGTATACAATTATACAATTTGATAAATATAAAATATATAAGATGACTACGTCCAAAATAATTCAAGATTTCTTTACCATTTCACTTACCATATCTTTATAAGAAGCACCCTCTCTCTTCATGAGAAAAGCCACGCCCCCAAATTCCCAAGGAAAGAAAGAGCAGATTGTAGCTAAGGCTGGACATGAATTCCGGAGCAGCTGTGCGATCCACCAGGGCCTCCCCACCGCTGGCTTGGTCACTAGGTGGCTGGTGACCGGTCTTTCTCATGCGTCTGAGAAAACGGTGCTGGGCGCTTGCGAAAATCCTTGGGTTCATTGTGTCATCCCGTTAGTGATTATCTCACTCTATGGGAGCCCGGGCTCCCCAGTGTGAGTCACACTTTGGGGTACAGAGGAAGGCAGATCCACAAAGAGCAGCCGGGGTGGGGGGGCTCACTGTGCCAAGTGGGGTCCCAGCACCAAGAGCCAGGGGAGAAATGCAGCAAGTGGGAGACGTCCCCGGTGAAAAGTCCTCACACCCCATCAGTATTTGCGAGAGACTGGTAGGCGCTTTATGTTACCCAGTTTGCGTCATTTCTGTCTTTTAACTAAACCGTTCTGAGGGTCAGACATGGAGGTGAGTCTCAGCAAACCTGGGCATTGGTTTCCCCAAACTGAATAGAGAACTAGAAAGAAGGAGGAGAAGGAAGCAGATGAAGTCTTGGCCAGGGAAACGCTTGGAGACAGACAAACGAAACAAGGCAGAAATTGATGGAGGCTATTTACCGAAAGATCCTGAACCTCGGACAATGCCTGCGAGATAAATCATCAGAGACGGAAGAGGATGGATGCAAAGCTAACAACACCAGGTTACAGAGAACCGGAATACCGTCTCTTAAAACCCCCCTCCCCCAAATAAATAAACCAGCACATCATCAATGTATCCACCGCTCCCGCCTTACCGAGTCTGCAGAGATCGGACAGACAGCTTTGGAAAGGCGCTGTCTGCATGGCGGTCCTTCTCCTCTCCCTAGCGTTCAGACGTCCTGATGTGACACGGGAATCGCTGTCCGTGCCTTTGCCTTCAGCCCCGCTGAGGAATGCCGTGGGGGGGGGGTGGGGTCAGCGTCACCTGGGGTGCGGTGGACACAGCCGGCTTTCGCCCTGCCCGCCAGCGAGACTCAGCCTTTACCTCCGTGCTCCTCACGCCAACGCTGCCCCCTCGGCTGGTGACGTCGGTGTCTGCCGGGGACCCTGGGCGCTCGCTGTCTGATGCCCTCATTTCCCTCGCCCTTTCTTCTCCCTTCTGCTTTCCTCTCCTCGTCTCTCCTTTTTCTTCTTGTCTTCATCTTCTTCTTGGTCCTCTGGCTCTGTGTTCCCCGCGTCCTTCCTTCTGGGTCCTTGGGTGACCCGGTGAGCGCTGTTCCATTTCGAGAAACTCAGCAGCAAACTTTGCCGACACCTGCTGTCTCTGAGCAGGTGTGGCTGATCGCCCCAGACCTGTGAGGGTGGGCCACGCCCGCCTTCCCTTTCCTGGCACCCCATCTGAACCTTCCCCCACCCTGCACCCTGCCTCCCTCACCCGTCTCGCAGGACATGTGTGCCCCCCCTCTGATTGGGGGTTCCTGCCTGAGCCTGTCCCACCCCCACTGCCTCAGGTATCCATCGCGGTTTGTACCTTCCTGGTCACGATGCATTTCAAGATACCCAGCCCGCTCCCCTGAACGAGGAGCTGGGCACGATGGATTTTCTGGTGGGCACAGGACACGGCCGGTGCTGGGCGTCTGACCAGCAAGCGAGCAGGCCTGGGGCTTCTCACCCTCGTGACCACTGATGCTCGGGGCCCATCCCTGTGCGATCGGTCCTGTTCGTCTTCCTAGGCTTAGCCGCCGTCCTGCCCACAACCCGCTAAATGCTGGTGATTCCTCCCGCCCCGCCCCCCACCCCACCCATGGTGCCCGGAAACCATGACGACCAGAGAGAACCACGAGCGTCGCCAGACCCGGCTTCAATTCCCCGGATGGCACACGTACTGGCAACGTTTACGATGTCCGTGTTGGATTTCGTTTCCCGCGAGAGGACTCTCCTCTCATTGAGTCCGGATCACACTTATTTATCTCACTGACCTCTGAGAAACTAAGGATGAAAGCGCTTTGCCCCAGTCCCCTTCCTTATACTGTAAAGGAAATTACTCGATGTCTTAGTCGAGCCAGGGTTTTTCCCCTACGAATGTCTCGGTCCCTAACTTTGAAAGCATCGGTGTAGTAGATTATTGGGGTGAAATGTTGCTTCTTCTAAATCAGAAATGACCCGCGTTTGGCCTTAAGCTGTGATCGCAGGTTAGAAATTCATCAGATGAAAAACCCAGAACACACACAGTCAAGGTCGTCTTCACGCCCGGTGAGTGACGTGCCCTTGGTCCACAGACGGGGCCTGCTGAGACGACACTTCACTGTGCTCAGAGAGAAGATGAGGAAACGCAAACACTGTCACATAAAACCTCGCCTTTGGGTCTCTTGCGATTCTGGCCTGAATGGGTTAGGGACAACGGCACGTCTCGGTAATTACACAGTGATTCCAACTGCAGTCACAAATGGGGCAGTTTTAAGATGAACGTGATCAGCCAGGTGAAGGTGGCTTTCGAGGGCCAGGAAGTCCCATATGGGAGCAAACCCACGTCCTCTTGGGCTGCGTGGGGCACGCCGACACACTCACGGGCAGCTCCAAACGATGCGTGCACGGCTGAAAGAGAGTCTCGTTGGCAGCAGAGCCGTGTGCGTGGAGGTTCACGTGCGTGAGAGGGTATGTGCTTGGGCTACGGAGCCGTCAGCCCGGGCAGCACTCAGGGCTGGGCCCGGGGCTGCGGGCCGTGAGCAGAGCGGCGTCCCGGGCCCTCCACGCTGACTCAGGCACCATCAGACGCAGGGCACAGAAGGGCAGGACGCAGCCTGACCAAGCGCTGCTGCCCAAGGCCTGGACCCCAAGTTCATAATTCAGACCTCCCCACCCCCCCCCCACATTGCCCTGTCACGACAGTTCTTGGGGGGCTGAATCAGAAGCCATTGTCACAGACTCCGTTGGACCAACGTGCCCCGTGTATTCAGGGGAGCTGGAATCAGACCTTTCTTTGCAGTCACGAGTTCAGAGACGAGAATTGTCAGACTTGCGTTTGTGTGGCAGGGCGGCGAGGACGGACACAGGGTTACAAAGCTCCCTTTCTTCCCAAAACTGAAAGAATAATGCAATGCGTGACATCTCAAAAATGAGAGAAATGCCAGCCATTTCGCAGGAATGCTGTGCCCACGCTAAGAAAAGCTGCTCTGGTGTCTTCCACGTACTGCACGTGCCCGCCCAGCCGGGAATGTGGCAGGGGGATGAGGGCGCTGGGCCCGCAGGGGTGGCCGGGCCTGGGGCCCACTCACTTCCCTGAGGAGAACTTTGCTCAGCCGGCTGCGGATGACACGTCACCTTGCTCTCTCTCTTTGGGATCGCTGGGACCGGCACAGACGTGATGTTACGTGCGAAAATGACAATTTAGGGACTCGGGGGTGAAGACAAGGCGGCCAATTTTTTTGATTTGGGCCCGTTGAGAAGAGAAAGGAGGCCTCCTTCTGCATGGAGGCTGCGTTCTATGCTATTTCTAAAAGTGTCAGCTCACGCTGAGGGGGTGGCTTTGCCGACCGTGGCTTAGATAATTAAAAGGGGCAGAAATCTGTTTTTACGAACTCTAACACGTTTTGTGATAATAGTTCGTTCTTTCTGAAATACCGTCATAGACGTCTGCTTTGAGAAACCGTCTAGATGCCGTTTACACAAACATTATTTTAAACATAAAGAGGCCCTTCTCTGGCCATCTAACAAGAGCCCCTTGTCCGTTGGGGGTCACGGTGTCCCAGCCAGAGCCCTCCCCCGCCCCCCGTGACCTTTGGGAACTTACAAAGGAAAACACAGCAGATTATTCGGGGCATGAAGGGACTGCTTTGTGGAGACGTCGCACTGTCCCGTTTTCAAACGTTTCTTGTGTTTCTGACCTCGCTTCGGCCCTTTTCACACCACGTTCCTAGGATTATTTTGCCAGCTGGTGGGAGGGTTTGGGTTGGACGCCAGGGCTCTGTGCACTGTGGTCACGGGTAACAGGGACGGCCTCCAGCACGTCGCTGTCTCGTGTCGGCTTCTTGCTTTAAAAATCAGAAAGTTCTTTGCATCTCGACTCGTCCTAGAAGGACTCCTAGAAGCAGCAGCAGCAGCAGCAAGCGAACGGACTCCCCACCTCCGTCCACGGCCTGCGATTCTCCATCTCGTCCTTTCTCGCGGTGTCATTTTCGTGTGTGACCTACCGGTCAAGGCAGCGAGCCCTCCCGGCTCTGGGTTCTCCAGGGTGCACCCGGGAGTCACCCCCAGACACGCTCAGGCTTTGCTTTGCATCCTCGCCTCGGTCCCGTCTTTGCGACGCTGTGCCCCTCTGCTCCCTGAGGGGGTGGCTCCCCCGTGCCCCTCCTGTGGGCCCAACGCCCGGAGAAGGGATGACGATGGGGTGCTCTGAAGTCTTGTTTTGTTCTTTCTCTCTAGAAGTCTCCTGCCCTCTCCCCGGTTATAAAAACAACACAACACAACAGAACTCAACAAAACAGCTCCCCGTGGGTACGCCCTGCTCACCCTATCGGCTGTCTCCTGTTTGCACTCACTCCTTACCTCTTCCCATAGATAACTTAGATCTTTTACTCTGTGTCCCCCTCCCCCCCACACCCCACCAGTGAAAGCGTCTTCAGTTTACCGGCCACTGTTAACCCGTCACTAACCTTGCTAGTTAGTGAGGGTGTTGGGGGACTGACCTACCCTTGACCTTTCACCTTAGATTTAGAAAGCAAGTTCAAGTGGCCTCGCTCTTCTCACCGAGCCCGTGCGGGTTCCGACTACTCAGCTCTCGTGGAGACTGGGGTCCCCTTGGCGGAAGGAGCGTTGCTGTGCCGTGACGCCCAGCTCTCCCTCACTGGGGGCACCATGTGACACTCACCCTCTGCCACCTGCAGCGTCTTCCGGCTGCAGTCGGTGGCCCAGGCCGCACACCCCGATGATCGGCGGGATCCTGGCTTTGCCCTTTCCCTCCTCCCTCTCGGTCCCAGCAGAGTGAGGAGGGACCGGATTGTGGGAGGATTTCCTTACCTACCTCCTGAACGGGAGACTCCCTACCTCCAGCTTAGCTCCTCGTAAAGTCCCCAGTGGTCCTATAATAGAATGACAAACGTCACCTCAGGCCCGAACTCTGTGCAGTAAAAACATGTGACGAGTCCCTTCATGCTCAGAATAAAATGGCTCGCCTGTCATGCCTGGCCCGAGTCCTGCTCCCCCCCAGCTGCGATGTCCCTTTTGCACACAATGAGAGCACCGTGCTCTCTCTAGCCTGGGGGGCCCTGCACCCCATCTTTTCTATCCTTTGTTCTATAAAACCCTGCAGGTGTCAGACAGTATCTCCTCCAGGAAGCCCCACTCCAGTCTTCCTTGGAAATTCGAGTTAGGCGTCACCTCTGGGAAGCCTCCCGACACCCCTTCCTCTCCCTGCACCCCCCAGTTGGTAACGGGCTGTTCCTCTGTGGACAACTGCAGAGCAGTCGCGACCGCCCCGTATGTTAATATTCCTGTTGGCCTCGACGGCGATGCCCAGCACAGTGGGCACCAAAGAGGACAGCACCTGTAAATAAATGCTCTCTCCACGTCCTCCCGCCCCTGCGGCCAGGTCCCGGGGTTTCTGCGATGCTCCATAGGAAATAATCAGCTTGGGGTCGACCCGCTAACCCGCTTTCCTGCCCCATGTTGTAGACGTCCTTTCGTCATCAGTTATAGTTTTACTTGCCCATCATAGCATCAAACATGTGAATAGATTCTTGCGAGGCCTGTAACAGAGTTTCAGAATGTTACTATGAAACATCTTCTAATTTGCATACAAAGCCTCACGTGACCTTCGCTTTGCATTTGGAGAACCGTTTGCAACATTTTTATTTTTTCCAGAATCCTGGGAAGTTTTCTAAGACACTGTTTCATAAGCCTAGTTTGCTTTTAGTTGTTTTCCCAGTGAATATCAAAGATAATTTAGGGTTGGCACTGTTATCAGACACAATTCAAAACGAAACCACTTTGATCAAAAGAACACAGATGCTTTGAGATTTCCATTGAATACATATTTATCTTCATAAATACCCTCTTCAGCAAAAAACGTCAGATGGTTTATCACTTGGACTTCTTTGGGGAGGAAATCAGTATCAAAGAGTTGTTTTGTTGTTGTCGTTTTATACTGATCAATTAAATTGAACTCATTAGCCAAATAAGATGTATCACTCAAATTCACCATTCCCCTGGTGCTCAGGCCTTGTTAATGCGTTTCCTGTGATTTTTTTTTTTCAGGAGGAATGCCAGAACTACATCCGGGTGCTCTTGGTGGGTGGCGACCGGTTATTCACCTGTGGGACGAACGCTTTCACACCTGTCTGCACCAACCGCACGGTACGGCTCCGTGTCCTGTCTTGACGGCATTTAACACTGGGAAAACCCAACCATTCTATTAAAACCCTGGAATTAAATGTATTTCCATTCTCCAAGGAGTTGCTTTTTAATTTAAAAAGCATCCTCTTTTGTCAAATTGAATAAATAGTCGATGTATTGGTTTCTTTCTAATCACAACTCTCAATTCTATAAAAAACTAGAAATAACCATAGCTCATCAAATTAAATTTAAATAAGTCTCTAAACTATTTCTGCTAGCTTTTTCCCCACCAGCGACCCTGAGCATTAATCTTAAATGTATTTTATTTACCTTATTCTGCTTTACTGAAGAGATAGCATTAAGTATTCAAGCGGCCTTAAAACCACAATCCCAATGAACAAAGATATTACAAATTGATAAGAAGCATGTCCAAAAAAAAAATTAAAGCAAATGAACAAAGGACTGGAATGTGAGACAAAGTAAAGTTGGAACCGATGGCTTTTTCCTCTAAGCCGCCGTTGGCGATGGGGCTTTTCAGCATCTTACAAGAGCAGAAGCGCGGGGCTGTCACGGCACAGGTGTCACCTCTGACCTCGGGACTTCCTCTGAAGGAAGCCACCACGTTCACGCCCTGGTGGCACAGCTTCCCCCGAAAGCTGAGTTTTCTTATCTGAGCTTTCACTGTTCGTTGTTCTCAAATTAGCATCCGTCTATTAAGGGACGATGATAAGAATAATCCTCACCACCTCTCCCCGTGCAGTTGTCACCCTTCATGTCCCCTTCGTGTCCTCGGTTTACAAGAGCCCGAGGCAGAAAGAGCTTGAGTGACTTCCCCAGGGCCCCAGGTCGTCTAGTGCAGCAGGCAGGGGGTCTGAGACCCCCCGCCTGGCCCCTCTGCCCCGCTGCCTCTCGGGGCCGCGTGAAGAAAGGAATGGAACAGATTTCACCGCAAAGACCTCTCCCTTCTCAGTCAGCGACCGGTCGGGGGTCCAGCCTTAGGTGACGGCAAAGTGACGGCCGGTGATGGCCAGACGTGCCGTTGTCGCTCTGAAAACTGAAAAATAGCAGTTTTCAAATGTTGACGCTGTGGTGCTGTAAACACCCACACGTCCTTACGTGCGAACACCATTTGGGTCTGTGTGCAACAGGCCGACTCACTTACATTGATGAAATGCTACGTCATTCTTATATTGTGTCTTCTATTTCTGTAAGTGTTGAACTTGGCTTCTTTATTATTAAAGTGGGAAGATCAGATGAGCCCCATGTGTCCTAAGTCGAAGCTGTGCACAGGCCATCCTTCGTATCTTGTGAGGATTCACGAGCAGGGGACCCGGGCACTCTAAGGCGACAATGGGACAGATGGGGCGTGCTCCGCCACCGCCACCCGCGCCTGGCCCCGGGGGTAACTAACTGGTGTCTCTCTCCTGCCCCTTCCCCCCCCCCCACAGCTGAGCAACCTGACTGAGGTCCACGATCAGATCAGCGGCATGGCCCGCTGCCCCTACAGCCCCCAGCACAATTCTACGGCGCTCCTGACGGCCGGCGGGGAGCTGTACGCGGCCACGGCCATGGACTTCCCGGGCCGCGACCCGGCCATCTACCGGAGCCTGGGGGTGCTGCCGCCGCTGCGCACCGCCCAGTACAACTCCAAGTGGCTCAA
>PVKZ01006063.1:0-41277 GCA_004027375.1 Macroglossus sobrinus
GGCGAGAGAGACGACGATCCTGTCCCATGGCCCAGGTTTTAGCACCCCAAAGCTGGCCCAGGGCCACGGCCTGGAGTCCCAGCCTGAGCAGACGCCAGCCAGCTCGGTCCTGGGTGAGCAGCGGCGGCTGGCCGGCTCCTGCTGGCCCAGTGAGCAGTGACGCTTGCCTCCAGGGACTGTCCAGGCCCAGACCGGCTGGTCCTGTGACCAAATACCAGGCAGGGGAAATGCCTTCTCATCCAGAGTGCAGACACACCCCCGCCCCTGAGCAAACTCCCTGTCCTCTGCCCCAGAACCCCAGGGTGGCTGCTGGCAGGAGCCCCACTGGGCCCTCCAGGCTGTTGTCTGCTGGCTTCCTCCCGAAGCCTCCAGATTGCACCAGGAGCCCCAAGGCAGTCCCCACAGCGCTGCTCCCAGATCCACACCTCTGACCCCTCAAGTGACTTCTGAGGCCCTCTGACTGTTCTCTGCAACCCCGCAGCCTCAGGCCCCACCCCTCACCTGCCTCTCCCTGGTCACGCTGGACCCAGGAGGGCGTTTTCAAGGACACTGGCGACTGGCCACGTCACTTGTGTGCCACGGGCGCTCCTGGGTGCTTATCAGCCTCCAGCCACCATCCAGTGCCTGGGGGCTTTTACCTGCTGGCGGGGAGACAGGAGACAAAACAGAGAGAGGAAAGGGGGGGAAAAGGAATGAGAAAGAGGGATGGAGAAAAGCAGAACCCTTGACTGTGGGTCGCTACTACTAGGATGGTTTCTGGACCTGGCGGGGCTCACAGCGCTGTATTCTGTCTCTGAAACCCTTCCCCTCCTCCGGGGTGGCCTGAGGGCTCCTGTGACACTTTGTTACAAATTCAACAGTTTACAATGTTTCAAAACATCTGGGCCTCTGGAGGCTCCTTCCTCAGGGGATGTGCTACTGAGTGGGAGCGTTTGTGCGCTGTGCGTGTCCGTGTCAAATGGGGAGCACACCTGCTCCTGCTCCTCTCGGGCCCCCCACGTCGCAGCCCCTGGCCTGCCGCGGAGACCCCGAGACCGACAGGAGGGGCGGTGCGGCCAGGCGTCACGGGGTCACAGCGGGGCGGGGTCCTCGGGTCCCAGGAGTTGTCGGATGGACACGGGACGCGCAGGGGGCGAGTGGGCCCAAAAAGCCGGGCCCAGAGGCGTCTCAGGAAGAGCGAGTGTGCGGGGCCCCCGGCGCCGTAGGGATGAAGGGCCGGGACCGCACGTGTCGGTGGCTGCATGCTCCAGCCCTGGGACCCCCAATCGGACGCTCCTCCGGCGGGGCGACCTGGGGGTTTTCGGGGCGAGACCGTGGGTCCGCGGCGGACCTCACTCCGCTCCGCCACCGCCCCTCCGAACCGCTCACGGCCTGACCTGACCTTCACAAGGTCACGGCGCCGCGGGGGCCTCACCCAGCCTGCACAGCGGTGAGGCGGAGCCAGGCTCCTGATAAGCCCCGGGCAGCAGCGCGCAGAAGGGGCGGGGCGGTGCCGGCGGCGCAGCCAATGGGCTAAGCGCACGGGGGCGCGACGCGAGGGAAGGGGCGGGGCGTAGGGCGCGGCGCGGCCAATGAGCTGGGCGCGCGGGGGCGCGGGGCGGGGCGTCGGCGCCTTAGTGGCTGCGCGGTGGCCGCCCTGTCCTTTCGGTCCCGGCGGTGGCAGCGCTGAGCCCGTGGCGCCCACCCTCCAGCTCTCCGCGCCTCCCCTCCGCTCCGCGCCCGCTGCGCCACCATGACGGAACAGGCCGTCTCGTTCGCCAAGGATTTCCTGGCCGGGGGCATCGCCGCCGCCATCTCCAAGACGGCCGTGGCCCCGATCGAGCGGGTCAAGCTGCTGCTGCAGGTGGGGGCGGTGTGCGCACGCGCGGAACTCAAGGCGCAAGGGGTCGGGGGCGCGCGGGGCAGCGGACCGGGCCGGCCGCGGACGCCGGGCCCCGTGGCTGAGCGGCCGCCGGAAGTGCGATGCAGCTCCGCTTTGTCCGTGCGGCAGACTTCCGGGGGCGGGTCACGTGAACGGTGCGCACGCGCAGAGGGGCCGTGGCCGCACACGCGTTCTCTGGGGCGCGGGTGACATGCGCGCGGAGGTGGCTGCGCGGACGGGCCCCGCGGCGGGCAGGCTGATGCCCTTCGTTGGGCTCAGATTCTTTTCCCCGCTTGTAAAGTCGTCTGGGGTTCTGAACGCGAGCGTGTTGCGTGTTGTGAAACTGTTGCAAACGTAGCGCGCCCATTGATGGCAACGTTGTTGCGGCGGCAGCTGCGACCGCAAAGAACGGGCTTTCCGGGTTGGAGCTGATGTTAGGGCAGCCCCGCGGCTTGGCGCACGAGGGCGTTGTCTAAGGGGCCTTGAGTTCGGACGCGCTGGACGTTTGGCCAAGGCCCGCGTGCGGTCCCCCCCTTGCGCTCTGCAGGTGCAGCATGCCAGCAAGCAGATCGCCGCCGACAAGCAGTACAAGGGCATCGTGGACTGCATCGTGCGCATCCCCAAAGAGCAGGGCATGCTGTCCTTCTGGAGGGGCAACCTGGCCAACGTCATCCGCTACTTCCCCACGCAAGCGCTCAACTTCGCCTTCAAGGACAAGTACAAGCAGGTCTTCCTGGGCGGCGTGGACAAGCACACGCAGTTCTGGAGGTACTTCGCCGGCAACCTGGCGTCCGGCGGCGCGGCGGGGGCCACCTCGCTCTGCTTCGTGTACCCGCTGGATTTCGCCAGAACCCGTCTGGCGGCCGACGTGGGCAAGTCGGGCACCGAGCGCGAGTTCAAGGGCCTGGGTGACTGTCTGGTGAAGATCAGCAAGTCAGACGGCATCCGCGGCCTGTACCAGGGCTTCAGCGTGTCGGTGCAAGGGATTATCATCTACCGGGCCGCCTACTTCGGCGTCTACGACACGGCCAAAGGCGAGTGGCCCCGCCCCCTGCCCCGGCTCCACCCCCTCCACCCGGGCTGCCCTGCTGCCTAGCAACCACACGCGTTTAATTCCGCTGTCCTGTGGGCGGGGCGGTCCCTCCTGAGGCGTCTCCTCCCTGCCTTCACATTTTTGTCCCTGTGTGTGTGTGTGTGTGTGTGTGTCTCGTTGTCTCTAATAAGGATTCAGCATCATTAGATGGGGGCAATGCGTGGTGACCTTGTCTTAATCACCTCTTGAAACAGCTGTTTTCTAACAGAGCCACGTTCTGGGGGTTGGGGGTTTGGGGCTTTGCTGAGAGTTTGGAGAGGATACAGTTTACCCATGAAAGAAAGGCACCCCGATGGTGAAGTCACAGGCCTGCTGGCACGCGTATGGGGAACAGTGTTCAACGTGTGCTGTGCCCACTCCCCGAGCCCGTCCATGCTTGGTGAGAGCGGCCTCCTCGGTGCCCCTTGCCGCTTGAGACGGTCCCCTGCGGCTTGCAGCCGGCTCTGCTGCCTCAGGGCCTGTGGCTGTCTGTCCTCATCGCCGAGGTCACTGGGCCCTGCTGTCTGCCGCTGCAGGCCGGGTCGGGTTGCGGGTGGGGACAGTCCCGGCCCCGGGGTTCACGGCCTCACCGTGCCCGACCCGCAGGCATGCTGCCGGATCCCAAGAACACGCACATCGTGGTCAGCTGGATGATCGCGCAGACGGTGACGGCGGTGGCCGGCGTGGTGTCCTACCCCTTCGACACCGTTAGGCGGCGCATGATGATGCAGTCCGGGCGCAAAGGAGGTGATTTGTCTCCCGGCCACGGGGTCCGGCGGGGCTGGGCGGAGTCCGTGAGTCACGAGCTCATCCTGCTGGCCTGGGGCCTCAAGCCTGGGGGGGGTGGGGCCATGGG
This sequence comes from Macroglossus sobrinus, assembly GCA_004027375.1. Lineage (NCBI taxonomy): Eukaryota > Metazoa > Chordata > Mammalia > Chiroptera > Pteropodidae > Macroglossus > Macroglossus sobrinus. Next base: position 3,790 of record PVKZ01006063.1, read on the forward strand.
AAAAGGCGTGTCCAGAAGCGGTTCCGGGTCACGTTTTGTCCCGAAGCGGCCTGGTCAGGGACGGGAGCTCCCCCAGGCTCCCCCAGGTCCCCGGCCCTGTCTGGGTGCTTGTCCCTGCCCGCCCTCTGACCGGTCGGGTGTTCGTGGCTCTGCAGGCGGTGGGTAGGACCCAGGGCTGGCCTTCTGTGGCCGACCGCACGCACGTCTGTGCTCAGAGCCCGAGGTGTCCCAGCAGAGGGGCCGGGGCACGGGGCCGGGAACGCGCGGCTCGCCCACGCCCGCCCTGACGCGGTGACCCTCCCCCGCCCGCAGCCGACATCATGTACACGGGGACCCTGCACTGCTGGCGCAAGATCTTCCAGGACGAGGGCGGCAAGGCCTTCTTCAAGGGCGCCTGGTCCAACGTGCTGCGGGGCATGGGCGGAGCCTTCGTGCTCGTCCTCTACGACGAGCTCAAGAAGGTCATCTAGGCGCGTCCGGCCGCGCCGGGGACGGGGCGGCGGTGGCACAGCCCCCCTCACGGACCACGGACGCTCCGGACGCCCCGCGCGGACACGGCGCGCGTGGACGGCTGCGGCTCTGCGCCGGGCGCGTCCCCGTCGTCGGCACCCCAACTCCACGCGTCGGCGGGGGTCCTGCCCCGGTCGGGGGCCACGGGGCGCCCGCCACGCAGACATAGCACTCGGCACCTGTGGGTCCCGCCCGTGTCCGTTTATTTAAAGAAAATCATGTCTCCCGCCCGTGTGAAGCACGGCCCCGTTCCGCACAGGGTCCCGCAATCATGTCCTCTAGGGAATCCCGCTGCGAATAAACACGGACGGGGACCTGCAGTGCGACTTTCCGGGGGCTGGGGGATGGGCTGGCGGCTGGGCGTTCGGGGGCAGGGGCTCCAGGGGACAGGGGTGGAGCTGCCTTGCGGGGCCCCCTTCCGCACACGCATGGGGGTGCAGGGTGAAAGCGAGGCCCTGGCCTCCGTGGGTGTAGTGAGGGGGGCAGATCGGTGGGGCCCCCTCAGGAAACCTGCCCGGGGCTCCTGAGCCCTCACGGATGGCTCAGGTAGCACTGGTTTTCCCATGGTGGGGGGCCTAGGGTGGCAGCTGGGTGTCCAGGTCCCACACCTGTCCCCACTCGCCAGAAACCCCGGGCGGGCTCCTGGAGCCACCCCAGCCCCGCTGGTGAGTGTCGTATCATGCGGTGTGGACTGCCTCGCCATCCCGCACCCTCAGAAACCCGGGCCCAGGGCGCAGAGCCTGAGACGCGAGCTCTCGGCCCTGCCTCAGCGCGGCAGGCAGTGAATGACATGGGGACCTTCAGGCAGGCTCTGCCCTCGGCTCGGTGGCAGCGGGCTACGGAGGGAGGGGACAGGACAGGACAGGATACGCCTCCACCCCTGTGTGGGTTCTGCCTGCGGGGGCCCTGCCTCAGAGGGAGGTCACCTGCGCCGCCCGCCCGTCCTGCCTGGGCCGGTGGCAGCTGCCGCATTCCAAGCCCTCGGGCTGGTGTCACACCCTGTTGGTTCCTGCCCGACCGAGAACAGCCCATCCGGGTGTGACCGGCCCTGGTTAATCGGCGGGTCCCCAAGTGTCCTCATCTGCAGGTGCCCTTGGCCTCCCAGGACGGGCTGCCGGGTGTGTCCCCACGACCCCGCAGGCCTGGGTGTCCCGGTGCAGTGGGCGTGTGCGGCCCGGGGCCAGCTCTGCCCTAGGCGACCTCGAAGCGAGGCGTGGACACAGGGCTGGGAGTGAGAAGTCGTCTCCCAGTCAGTCAGCCGTCTCCGCAGGCCGGGGGGTGGGGGGGGCGGGGGGTGTGCCCCACGCGTACCCTGATCTCACAGGTGCCCATCTTCCGGGTGGGGGTGCAGGTCTCCGGTCCCCGCTGGCCCATCACCATCCACACCTGCAGCGGCTTCCCCCACACAGCCGCAGTGGACGCCCTTCCCTCCCGCCCGATGTCCCCCAGGGGTCCCACACGTGCTCCGTGCGGGCTGGGGACCCCTCCCTGGTTGCAGAAGCGATTCTCGGTGCTCACGACCCGGAAACGGCGCCAGCACGGTCCCACGCGGCCCCCGAGGGAGCACATCCTGCTTTACAGCCGGAAGGAAGGGCCTCGGGGTGGCGGGCTGGGTGGGGGACTAGTGTCTTAACAAGGCCTTTTATTTAGCTTCTTTCTGGGGGCAGCTCGTGAAAATTGCGTGAGTCCCCCAAGACCTGCACTTGCGCCACGGGACACTCCTCCTGGCGGACCCCGCTGCTCTCCCAGGTCATCTGCAGGTGACACGGGACAGGAAGTGTCACCTGAGAGCTGCAGGGGCCTGGCCCAGCCAGAAGCTGCCCAGACCCAGGCACATGGCTCCCTGGGGCTCCGGGCCCTCCCCTCCTCGGGGACCCCGTCGTGGTGGTCACAAGTGGGAGCCTCCTGTTCCAGCCACCCACCAGGACTGGTCCCTGTGCTAGGCTGTGGCCCCTCGTCCCCAGATGCACCGGCCCGGGAAGCTGCGACCTACCATCTTCTCGTTCAGCGCGTTGTCGCCCAGGGGGTCTTTCATGCGGGGGATGGGCGGGAAGAGCTTCTGTAGCACGGAGCACCTGCGAGGGTGGGGGGGAGGGAAGTTCCCGCACGTGGGACCCAGCACCGCCGGCTCCCGCGGGGCCAGGGGGGGCGCGGTGCGGCTGGAGGACGGGCCCGCACGGGAGCCTCCCGGGGCCCCCTCCGCAGCCTGGAACGAGCAGCCGCAGCCCTCGCGGGAGCCGAGCTGCACCTGCGCCTCGGTCACCTGCGCCTCAGCTACCGGTGGAGACAGAGGCCACCCCAGGAGCCAAGCGCATGGCAGCCTCGGCCCGCAACAGCTTCTGCACAAACCTGGTTGGCCCCCACGTGGGGCAGGGGACCAGGGAGCCTGGGGGCGGAGCCAGGAGGCAGCCCCGGGGTTCCCGGGGGGCCACAGCAGGGGCTGTGGTCAGGGGGTAGCCACGGTCATGCGGTCGCTGACCGGTCACCGCCGCCCACTGGTCAGGGAGGGGTCTCGGAGCCACCATGTCCTGGAGGATGTCAGGGACTTTGGAGGGAGTCCGGGCAGGTGTGAGGGAGCAAACGGTGGCCGCACGTGCGCCTTGCTGCAGCCGCGGCCTCCACAGAGGAGCTGAGGTTTGGGGGAGGGGGGTAGGGACCCCCCATCACGCAGGGAGGTGCTGCACTGGACACCAGGCTTCCAAGTGTCCCACGAGTGCCCGTGACCAGAGGGCCGGAACCAGGGTCGTGTTGCAGGAAGACCCGTTGGGGCGCCTGCAGGCCGGGGACAGGCGAGTGCACAACCAGCAGCCTAGACCCGCGGGGGCGGGCCCTGGGGGCAGGGCTCGTGTGGGCGGTGCAGGGGGCGGGGCCTATGGGAGGTAACCCCGAGCCTCTCCCGGCGGCGCCTCACCGTTTGCAGAACAGCACAGCGATTCCCACCGTCAGCAGCGTGGCCACCGCGGCCACCGACGGGATCACCCAGACGTGCAGGCGCGCGTCCTCCTCGTGGTCACACACTGGGGACAGACGCAGAGGGGACGCGTCGGGGGCTGGAAGTCGAGCCCGCGAGTCTGGAACTGCAGCCACCTGCGCACCGCAAGGCGCGGCTCTCCCGGGTCCGGCCAGAGTGCGAGGGCCCAGGTGTCCCTGGAGCCAAGGACACGCCATCCCAGGCACTTGCTGCCCGTGGGTGGCACCTGTGCCTTGGCCAAGAAGCCTGGGAGCGGTTCCCAGGGGGACAGTGGACGGGAGGCAGAGGGGACCTCGTGTGTCCCGGGGACCTCGCGTGTCCACACCCATGCCGCCCAGCCCCGCGGACCTGGCACAGCCACGGAGCTGGCTGTGTGTGTCCACCATTGCACCAGTGTCTGCGTAGGGGGTACTTTTGGCCTGGGGGTACAACAAGCCAGGCCCAGAGGGGCCACAGCACCTCTGACGGCCACAGAACCACAGCACCACAGCCACCATGAGCCACACGAGCCCCGTGCAACCCAGATGTGACTCCGAGGGCCTGGCACCCCCAGAGGCTGGACAGAGGCGTGGGACAGGGTCCCCGCGATGCATCCTTAAGGAGCCAGCCCTGCTGACACCTTGACCCCGGATGCCCGGCCCCCAGGACGGGGAGAGGGTGCTCCTGCCTGCGCTTTGGGACACAGCCTGTGGCCCTCTGTCCTGGCAGCCCAGCAAAACGGTGCCAGGGGTTGGACGGTGTGGCTGGGCCCCGCACGCAGGTGTTTGGCCGAACACCGGTCTACGTGTCAGCCAGGAGGTCTACGTGTCAGCCGGGAGGCGTTGCATGGGGTGAGAGTGACACTGAGCCTGGGCGGAGCAGCTTGCCCTCCCTGAGCCGGGTGGGCCTCCTCGAATTAGTTGACGGCTGTGCCCAGAGCCCTCCTTAGGGACACAGGAGGGGGCGGGAAGCCCCCCAGCCCTCATCTGGGGACAGCCCGCCCAGGAGCAGTGCAGAGACGCCCCTCCGGGCAGCCTCGGGGTGCGGGGTGCGGGCTGCCATGACGGGCCGGCGCCCGCAGCCCCCGACACGCGCAGGAGGCGGGGCGGAGGCGGAGGCGGAGGGACGCCCACTCACCGAAGCGCTGCGGGGCGCTCCACTGGCCGGGGGGCGGGCCGGAGACCACCGCTCTGATCCTCGCCGTGTACACGCGGGGGCTGCTCAGCACGAAGGATGTTTCCCAGAGGACCTGTCATTCGAAGGGACGGACAGCGGGTAGGGCCGTGCCCCGGGGCTGTCGCGGGGAGAGGGGGCCAGCCCCGGGCACTGAGACGGCTTCCGAGGGCGTGGGGGGAGGAGGGGCGTGGAGGGGACCCTGCTGCCTAGCACTAGTGTCCTTATAGGAATTGGGGAGCGGGCAGTGTCTGAGGCTCGGGCACCTGCTCCGGGAGCCCCCTGCCCGTGGCAGCCCAGGCCCCTGGTGCCCAAGCACAAATATGCCAGGGACAGTGGTGACATCCGTGGGCTGGCTGTCGTGTGGTGAACGGAGCCCTGGGCAGTGTGGCATGGGGACCCCCGCAGGAAGAAGTGTGCCCCAGAACCTCCGGGCGGGACCTCGCCTGCAATCGGGGCCTTCGCAGCTGGGATTAGTGAAGGGTCTGAGGTGAGTCCTCCTGGAGCAGGTGGCCCTACACGCAGTGACAGTGTCCTCAGAAGGGACAGGAGGGGAGAGACACAGACACGGAGGAGACGCCGTGTGGAGACAGGCAGAGAGAAGGGGAGAGGGGAGAGGGACCGGGGGACGGAGAGAGACAGCGGAGAGGCAGAGCGAGCGGGGACCTCGGCCACAGACGTGGGCACCCAGATGGCTGCCCAGCTAAGGCCGGACCACCCGCGGCCAAGCTTGATTTTGCTGCTCAGAGCAGAAGGCTGGACACCGCCCCGCCCAACGCGGTGCCCGGCGTGGCCTGGGCCGTTTAGGGGGTTGGGGGTGGGCAGCCGTCTCTGGGTCTGTGGGCTGGGGAGCGCCAGCTCTGACACCCGGGGCTCATCCCTCAGGACGGAGATGCCGTGAGGGTGGACGAGGGGCCACCAGGGGCCACTGGACACCCACACGGCCAGCGACTTACCCTTTGCGATGCTCGGGGCGGGCCGGGCAGGGGACACTCACCTGTATGTAGGGAGCGTCTGTGCCCTGTAAGACACAAGCAAACAACCCTGGGTGCCCCCAGTCCTGTCCCCCACAAAGGCCCGCATCCGTTTAGGAAAACTTAGTATAACACGACCAGAAACGGAGTATAAATCATAAATGTCACACGTGAATCTATAAATGCAACGGGAAATAGGAAAGAGTCTAAAACGACCAGAAATGGAGTACCATAAATGTCCCCTAGATCGAGAAATAAAAGTACTGGAATAACTCAGAGTAAAATGACAACAATGGTGTGTAGATAATAAACACAACGTGTCAATCAATGAATGATACATGTAAAAGATAACTGAGAACAATGTATCAATGAACTAGAAAAAAAAATCTTTTTTTTTTAAATAAAAATAATAGCCTTTTAAAAGTAGTTTTAGATTTACAGGAGAATTAAGTGGTATCACTGGTTCGGTATGAATAATAAATATAATACATAAATAATAAATGTGAGTAAATAATTCAGTTCCAAGTACCAATTACCTGAAAAATACTAGGTCCTCTTAAAAATTAATGGATTTGAATTTTTTGAGTCGTTTTGGGTTTCCGGCAATTGAGGATAAATCATGCATACGTAAATATAATAAATACATATAAGTAAATAATGGAGCATAAAATGCCAATGAGCTCCAAAACGCTTGGTCATTCTATTTTAATCTAGATTTTAATTTTTTTTTAAGCTGTCCTAGGTTGATTAAAAAAACAAAACAACATAAACGCATCAGTGACTGAGTTAGAAATTATAAACAATACACAAATAGATTAATTAAAATAAGAAGTAAACAGAAGTGAATGATGGAGCATACACGGCGATCGCTCCCCGGCTCCCGGGCGGGGCTGTGTCACCGTGGGCCCCGAAGTGCGGACGCTCAGGGGCGAGGGGCACCCCCAGGGACAGCCCTTTACCTTTTGTATTTCGAGTTCGTATTTGAAGATCTTGTTCAAGTGGCTTGTCATTCTCCATTCGATGACAGAATAGGACTCATTGCAGCTGGCTGTCAGATGGGGCGGACCCAGTTTCTCTAGGGAATGGGAAAAATATTTTTAAAAATAATAAAAAATCACGAATTGGTAAAACAAGTCAAAATATATATATATATATATATATTTTTTTTTTTTTTTGGAGAGACTTTAATGTAGGCCCGCTATGCATTTGGGGGCAGGGGGGACACAGGGACGAATGTTCAAGGGTTCTATGGAGGAACAGCAAAAATAATAAGAGAGAGAGACACACACACACATGACAACTGTGCTGTGATGCTTGGCTCAGGTCAACCTCGAGGCTGGCTTCTGGGGGCGGTGCGAGCCTGGGGAGGCCCCGCCCACTGCAGACTATTCTAGAACTCGTGCTCAGCCCACAGGCACCTGACCTTCTCGTCCCCCAGAACGTCCCCCAGGATAATTCCCGTTCTTTGCCCTGTTGGCAGCTCAGGCGTCCTAGTCCCGCCCTCCTCCGGGAGATGGGTGGGTGCTCTTTGCTCGGACCCTGTCCCTCCCCGTCCCTCCATCTCGTCCGTCTCTGCTCAGCCCCGGGCAGTCTGACCGAGTCCCCAGCCTGCCCTGGGCCTCCCCTTCTGCTGACCACAGCCACCGCTCTGCTCCCGAAACCTTCGTCCCCTGCTGCAGACTCTAGCCGGCTCTGATCCAAACGTGGCTGGTCTCCATCCTGCACACCCCAGACCCTGTCTGCTGCGGCCAGCTCCTCGCAGGGCCCTCCAGCCCCCCACCTCTGCGTGAGATCCCTGCCCCCTGCCCTCTGCCCTCCGCCGTCCGCCCTCCGCCCTCCCGTGAGCCAAGACTTCCTAGGTGACCATGTCCCAATCTCCGTCCCTCTGAATCTGTCTATCCTCCCACCAGGAGCCCAGCCTGTGTCCCCGGCTCCCTGCTGGCATCTCACCCAGGACCCTGGCAGGAAGTCCAGCTCCCTGTGGCGTGGTCCCCAGGTCTGGGTTCCCCCTTTCCGCTCACCCTGTCCCCTTCTCTTCCCCAGCTGATCCATATCCATGGGGTCAGCCTGCACCTGGCAGCCTCTCCACGGTCCTGCTTGAGATTCATCTTTCTTTCCCATCCTCTGCTTTGCAGAATTCACAGACTCCATCTGCATCCTCCCCCTCTCGAAGCGGGCCCCACCCTCCTCCCGCCAGCTGTCAGGGCCCAGGCCATCTGCTGCCTCAGCACGTGCACCAGGACCCCCTCTGCCTGTGGGGTCCTCCGTGGAGCAGGATCAAGGCGAGTCGTCTGCTCGGAACTGGACCAGCCAGGGGAGGCTGGAGGGGAGGTAAGTCCCACACGGCAGGCAGCTGGGTCCCGCCTGTGAGGAGCCCCACAGCTCCTGGCCCCCAGCCCAGTGTCCCTGTCAGCCTCCAGCCCTGCTGGGGGCCAGGCGTGGACGCAGGGGACGGACGAGCACGTGTATGAGCTGCAGGCGGGCTGGACAGCTGCCCAGCAGCGTGCTGTGTCCCGTGTCCCATGCGTGTGTGCTGGAAGGTGCTACAGTGCTTGGTGGTGGGGCCTTTGTGAAGGGATCAGCTTTGGGGGGAGAGGGGGCGGAGCCCCAGCCATGGGCTCACTGTCCTTATAGGTAGAAGGAACCAGAGCCCTCTCCTCCCCGTGAAGACGCAGTGAGGAGGGGGCCCTCTGCTGGCCAGCCAGAGAGCGTCACCAGACTTGGTGTCCCAAAGACCTTGTCTACAAGGATGACAAGAGAGCAGGTGTCGAGTCCAGCACCAGTGACTCTGGACTGAGGATTAGAGACACTGCTTAGAGTCACCGTCACCGTGTCACGTTATCTGGACCGATAGCCATGCCTTCCTTCTGTGGACGTCCCTGTCCCCTCCCCTTTCTCAGAGACACCCGCTGCCTCTGTCCCCTCATCCGGCCCCTAGGTGGGCTTCTGCCTGAGTCAGCGCTGCCCGAGCAGCCGATCTCGGTGATCTCGGACACCTGCTTGTCACCTACGCACCGATGGAGGACAAAGGCGTGACGAGTTCCGAGCAGCGGATTCTGGAGTCCCGGCTGGTTCCGTTCACCAGGAAGCGGTACTGGTTGTTGGCGACCCCAGAGATGTTGCCGAACCGACACTGGACGTGTGTCCCCTGGTCGTTGACCGTGTACTGTGGGCACTGCCACCGCTGCTCCGTGCTGCGTCAATCAAGGGCACGTTTAGGACAGAGCCAGGACCCCGTGCGGGGGGCGGGGAGGGCCGCCACACCCGGGGTGACACCTACTTCACGTTCTCCAGGTACAGGTGATACTGCACGTCCCTCGGGGCCTCCCTGCCCGCCTGCCAGCTGCACGTCAGGACGTGCACGTCGTGCACCCAGCACTCCAGGCCCTGGGCGGCCGATCCGGGCTCCCCTTCTGGGTTAGCAAAGAAATTCACAAGAAAAACAAGCGAGGCACTACTTAGCACAATGTGAGGATTTCGAGGTGCTCGCGACTCCCCGTGCGGTTATAAGAAAGAGCACAAGACGCATCACGCGGGCGTCTCCCAGCGAGTGATGCAGCTTCTGGCAAAACGTCAGGACAACGACTGGGCCAAGATGTGGACACAGGTGCGCTCAGGAGACAGGCCACGCCCACGCCCAGGAGTCAGGACACGCCCACGCTATAGACAAGACACGCCCAACTCAGGAGACAGGACACGCCCACGCCCAGGAGACAGGCCACACCCACACCCAGGAGACAGGACACGCCCACATCCAGGAGACAGGACCCGCCCACATCCAGGAGACAGGACACGCCCAACTCAGGAGACAGGACCCGCCCACATCCAGGAGACAGGACACGCCCCCGCCCAGGAGAAAGACACGCCCACGTGTAGGAGACAGGACACGCCCACGTCCAGGAGACAGGACACTCCCACTCATGGAAGGGTCCCCGCGTGGCCCTTCCCTCACGTCACCTACTTTTCTCCTGGCCCCGCCCCTGCCAGCCACTGCTCCGCTCCTCATTGCTGCAGTTTTGTCACTTTACAGCGGCTGCTTTTTTTTTTTTTTTCCACTCAGCCTTTTCCCCCCCTGAGACCCATCCAAGCTACCAGGTATCCCCACCTTCAGAAGACTCACTGAGGGCGGAGAGCAAATCATCCAGGAGGAAAGCTGAGAACCGCCCACCTGGCTCCGGGTGCTGAATCCACGTGGAGAACACGGAGCCGTCGCTCCGCGTGACGTTGACGGTGTAGGTTGACGCTTCGCATCTCAGCAGCACGTAAAACTTGCAGTAATGGTTGTTTCTTGCCTGAGGGGAGTATCGAGATTTATCGGGGTATCAGGGAACACCCCGCACCCTCCCATTAACGTCACCGTGAACCTCCATAACGGCTCTAAAAAAAATAAACGTTATGAATTTTTTTTTAAAAAAAAACAACTGTAGAAAAAGTTGTGTGAAAATAATTCCGGGACAAGTCTTTCCTAAGGATGGAATGAGAGAAGAAATGGCAATGAAAGAGATGGGAAAGCGATGATAAAATAAAAAAAGTAAAGGTCCATGACACAAACATGACAGCAAAAATATAACAGACGATTGATCAAAATCCTGATGTAGTGAGACCAGACGCCCACCTTACGTAATACATTAAGACACATCGAACGTTCGTAGGGAATTCCCGGTTAGAGTCATAAATGTAGCCACTACCCTCTGCCTTAGGAATCCAGCTGCTAGGAATTGATCTTATAGAAAGACAAAATGTGGGGTGGACGGCTGTTTTCCCACCTGCCCTACCTGTGCTGATTCTAGGAAGAGTCTCTAACAGCACGAGAGGGATGTAAACAAATGAACGACAGCAACATCGGAAGGACGCAGCTGGGATGAGTGAGAGGAGAAAACAGAACCAAACTCCCCCGCGAAATTCTCGGGGCCAAAAGCAGAGACACTCCAGCCACGAAACAGGAACAGGGCACTCTGAAAAAGGAACAGGAAAAGACAGCAAGTGGAAAGAGGTGGTACAGTTTACAAGAGAACAGTGATGAAAAATTAAGTGGAAAGATGGAAGGATGAACTGGGGCAAAATGTACAGGAAAGTAGAACAAATAAGACAGTGGAAACAGAGTAAAACACAAGGTTGATGATTGGGCGAACCTATAGGACAAGTAAGGGAGAAATAATAATAGAAATTGCTGTTTTTCGATATAAAAAAGGAGGAAAATTATATGACCAGTTCTCGAAGTCCAAGAGCAGAATTACAATGTTCATAGCAGAGAGAGAGAGAGAGAGAAGATAAATGACAGAAGATGGTGATGATGATGATGATTATGATGATAGACAGAAGATAATAGATAGATGATGGATGATACATAAGTGGAAAGATAGATATAGATAGAAAGATGATAGATAGATGATAGATAGATAGATAGATAGATAGATAGATAGATAGATAGATGATAGGTAGGTAGATAGATGGATGATGGATAGATAGATAGAAGATAGATAGATAATAGAGATGATAGATAGATAGATAGATAGATAGATAGATAGATAGAGTAGATAGATAGATGATAGGTAGGTAGATAGATGGATGATGGATAGATAGATAGATGATAGAGAGATAGATAGATAATAGAGATGATAGATAGATAGATAGATGATAGATAGATGGATAGATGGATAGATAGATGATAGATAGATAAGTAGATAGAGAGATGATAGATAGGTAGGTAGATAGATGGATGATGGATGACAGACGTATAGAAAAAGAGTAAATGAGAGAAAGAGAGGAATCTGAAATATATGGGGGATGAGTAGGGGGAGGAAACACAGTTCAAGCTTAACATTCATCAAATCAACAAAGTTCCACCAAACTGAAATGATCGAGAATATTCTAGAGCAACACCTGATACAGAGACACCAAAGCAGCTAACAGCAGAACCGGGTTTCTTAAGGCTCAAAGGGCAGGGACAAGAGTGGGGAGCTGCTTTTTTTTTTTTTTGTCATCGCAAATTTTGCACCTTAAACTCTGGAGAGACACGCTCTGGTACAAATACAAGTTGGGGGCAGGGGAACAACAGCCACGCACCCCGACACGCGGGGACAGAAAGGAGTCGGAAAATTGAGCGTTCCTTGTCTTCTGAGAGCACGACGCAGCCCCCGTCCCCTTAGGATGGGGAGGGAACGAGAAGAGGGTGTAACATTTTGAAATAGTCCTCTCTCTATATATTTCCCTCAGCGTTTTCCGCTGAGAAAAAATATCCAGACTTTCCATCTTTACGCTGACGTGTGTGGCAACTAAGATTCCAACTTGACTCCAGTGCCCTTTGGAAACTGTGCGGGTGGCATTGATTCGACAGTCTGTGGTGTCTCCACCAAGGAGAAATAGAGTCACGATATGGCTTATAAACCCCGCAGATGCCTGCGTGCTTATGGTTCCCGGCGCCTCTGCAGTCTGTCTGTCCGTCCGTTTTCGTGGGCGATTGTGGCTTCACGACAGTCTGTGGGAGGGGCCACGTTCGTGATCATCAATACCTATGACTTCCTTCATCAATCTATCTTCCTATCATCTATCTATCATCTTTCTATCTATATCTATCTTTCCACTTATGTATCATCTTCTTCAGCACAGATTAAAATCCCACTGGGGTTCGTCGTGGACCCCATCGATCGTGTCCTCCAAAACCTGTGTGCTGAAGCCTTAACCCCCCGACGTGACTGTATCTGGAGGTGGGTCTTCAAGACGGGATTATGTGGAAGTGGGGTCCCTCGCACGGGCCCCGATCCCACAGGACTGGTGTGGTGTCCTCATCGGAAGAGGATATACCAGGACACAGACACACGCGGGAGGGCCGACCAGGTGAGGACGCGGGGAGGGGACAGCGCCTGCACATCGAGGAGAGTGGCCGCCTCCTGGGAGAGCTGTCACACACACCCCCAGACCTGCAAAGGTGGTCTGAGGAAGCCGCAGCTGTCGGGGTTCAGGCGGGGGTGGGGGGGCGCGGCGGGGAGGGGCTCCCGCGCACTCACCTGCCCTGGGCCTCGTTCTCCACCTGCGGGGCCTCGGCCCACTTCGCAGCAACCCTCTGGGAGGTGCCACGTGACACAACTCACAGATGGCCAACCCTGAGCCCTGTCGCCTGTAGGCAGACGACTCGGCCCGCTCTTCCCAGCTGAGCCCCGGGTCCAACCCGCGTGTCTGAGACACCAGAGGCGGACTCGGCCTTTTCCCGTGTTCTTGAGCCACAGAAAGACCTGGAAACCTTGTGCGCCACCAAGAACCGGGAGGAAGACGCCTCACCTTCCCCCAGCGACGGCCGTTTACGAAACACCAAATTTCCGAAACGTTCCCCGTGAGGTCCCAGGTGAGCGTTCTCCGCGGCGTCTCCATCCTCACGTTCCGAATCGGCGGGTTTGCGTCTGCAAAGGTGACCAGAGTGGGAGTCAGGACAGGTAAGTACGCGAGGTGCGTGAGCCGGCGTCTCTGCGGGCGCGTCCCCCAGCATCCCCGGGGAAGGGCGACCCCGCGTGCAGGACGGGCCACTGCAGCTCAGCCCCCTCACTTAGAGGGGATACACGAAATGACTCTTTATAAAACTGTTAGGTCCCAAGATCAACAATCTCGCTTGGGTAAGCACGGCCAAACCACATAAATATCTCAATTTATGATTTTATTTTTTACCAAGCTACCATATTCCTTAAAAAAAAAAACTTCATCGAGAGAAATGGCTTATACATTAAAAATGTAAATTTTGGTGGATTCTTAGGCTTCAAACATTATATCCACTTCTGTCACAACAACACTAAAATGTTATTAAAACAGATGTGACCAATGCCATAGGAAATATCAGTGTTGGCATGTTTTTATCATATTTTAATTCATTTTTATAAGTGGTGCATGTCTATAAATGTATACGCACGTATCTCTCTGCTGAAAAATGACATCGGAAGAGAGGTTTCTGTCGTTACTTAGTTCATGATGTCTACCTACGGTTTTTCGGAGTGCTCTTTCTCCACCCAACACCCGAATCCAGTTGTGCTCACCAATAAAAAAAACTCTCATGCAAAAAAAAAAAAAGACAGACATACAGCAACATCCGTGCCAACACCCGTGAGTGTATACAGTGCTCTACTAGCAGTCGTCCGGTGCTCTCTGAAAAAGTGGAGGTTATCTGGCCAATCCCGGGGGCACTTAAAAAAAGTACAGATAACAGAGAATACTCGGCTCGTGTTCGTAAACAAGTCTCAGGTCGATCTGTCACAATAAGTGGCCGCAAAACTGGGCACTATGCAAACTCAGCTGTGCTCAGATGTTGGCTAAGAGGCAGCACAGAAGTCTTCGGACCACCGTGAAAACACTTCAGAACAAACCTCGGGAACGAGGTGACTCGTTTGACAAAGCAACGGCCCGCCAGATCGAAACCCAGTCTCTGTAAAGGGAGCAGACGCTCACCAGCCTACAACTTAATGACATCCAGCTCCCCCTAAATAATTACTAGATACACAGAGAAGCAGGTATGCATTGTCTGTGACCAGACAGAGATATCAGCCGACACGTGACAGATGGTGAAAGTAACATGTAAAGACATTAAAAGAACCATTGTAAGTATGTTCAAGGATTTAAAGGAAAACATGAACACAATAATAAACGAGGAAAAGAAGATACAAAAAAAGAACCATATGGAATTGCCAGAGACAGTACATACGCGATGTGAGTAGAAAAAAATTAATCGACTGAACAACAGACGAGACCCTGAAGAAGAAAAGCTCGGTGAACTTTAAGGCCTGCCAGGAAAAAATAGAAGCAGCAAGAGAAAAATAAGACAAATCCTCCGTTTTTTGTGCAATAATACAAAGCGGTTTAGCATACACAGATTTGGAGTCCAAGGAGGGGTGGCTCAGGAAAATATTTGAAGAAATAATGGCTGACAACTTTCTAAATTTAAATGAAAATTAGAAACCCATGGCCCCTAGAAGCTCAAAAAGCTGTCACACAAGACACACACACACACACACACACACACACACACACACACACACCAACAAAGAAACATGCAAAATCCCCAAGACACATCATGATCCAATTGCTTTTAAAAAGGGGGCGGGTAAAAAAGAGAATCTTAAAAACAGCCAAACGAAGAAGGAGATGCTACATAGTAGAACACAAAGATAAAGATCTCTGCTGAGCGCTCTTTACAAACCGTGGAAACAAGATAACAGAGTGATAGCTTTAAATGCTGAAGCAGAAACACCCATGACCAATCCCCGCCAGCCTGGGGTGCGCCATCTCCCAGTAGACGTGGGCACAAAGTTTCAAACTAGAGAGGGGTCGGGAAACATTCCCTGACTGATTTTACGAGACCAGCGTCAACCTGAGGCCAATTAATGCCGAGATGTTAAAATTAGATGGGGCTGAGATCCCTTATCAACAAAGACACAAAACTCCTTCTCAAAATGTTAGTCAATACAACCCAGCAGTATATAAAACTGATAACACCTCACGACCTAAGAATGCAGCTTCTTTCCACTGGCAATATAATTCACGCCATTGACAAAAAAAGCTGGTGATCTCAACAGAAGCAGAAAAAAAAAAGTCGATGCCCTTTGGGATTGAAAAGTATTTTAAAAAAATATTTTAAAACTCAGCAAACTAGGAATAAATGCAAACTCCGTTACCCTGATCAAAAAAAATCTATGACAACCTGAGGGCTAATTTAGACTCAATGGTGAAAGACTAACCACTTTCCCTGAAGACTGGAACAAGGCCGGGCGTGTTGTGTCCATGCTTCTAGCCCATCGTGTCCTGTAGCGATGGCCCCCGCCCCAATCATGCCGGCTGCTTCCTTCAGCTTTCATCATTTTCTCCCAGAAAGCAACTCACTTCCCAGCCACACTCGCATCCTTGAATGCCTGCACACCCCGAAAGCGACCACAGAGGCAGCGGCAGCCTGCGCCCCAGGATGAGAGGGTCAGACAAACGCAGGAACCAAGAAAAGAGCCCCCATAAAGCCAGGCCCCGGGGGACGGAGCGGGGCGTCTCAGGTGGGAAGACGAGGCTGCCAGCCTCATAGCTTCTCCAGGACCCCCGTGTCGCAAGCCGCACCCACAACGAAATGGGACAGGAGAGACGTTTGCGCCTCCAGCTCCGACCCACAAACCGTCCCACGAGGACATCCCACAGCTGTCGCGAGGACGTGCACAAGACACGGCTGTCGGGAGCCATTCTTGCCCAAGGCCCTACAGCTGGAGGCCCCACAGAGCGGGTTAAAGTTGCCTGCAAACCAGAAGTTTGCAGAGCAGGCGGGCTCCCTGCAGATGGAGGAGGTTTGGCTTTAATGAAAAAACGGGTGAGAGAAGTTATGTCAACGTCAAGCAATTGTTCGCAGGTGTGTGGGGTTTGTTTCTCATGCATGGTCAAGGGTATAAATAGGCAGTGAGTGTTCAATAAACTCTGGGCCACAGTATTCACTGCGAGCCCTCCCGACTCTCTCTTTTGTCTCCCTCCGTCTCTATTTTTCTAAGTTTCTGAATCCTCTCTCCCCCTCTCGGGAACGGTTCGATCTTAGCCGGCGGGCTCCAGCCCCTGACATAGGGTCTGGGTCATCCTGGGAGTGCCTGGGCCCCTGTAATGGGGAACAGATGTGATCGGTGCCGGGGCTGTGGTGAGTCCTCCTGGAACAGGTGGCCCTAGACCCGGGGACAGTGTCCTTATAAGGGACAGAAGAGGAGAGACCCAGACACGGAGGAGAAGCCACGGGGAGACGGAGGCAGAGATGGGAGGGACACGGCCACCAGCCCAGGGATGCCTGGGGCCCCCGGATGCTGGGAGAGGCAGGAAGGACCCTTCCCTGGGGCCTCCGGAAGGAGCGAGGTCCCGGGACACGTGATGTCACACTGCTTGGTCCCCAGCTTTGGGAGGGACAGATGTCTGTTGCTTTGTCCCCAAGTTTGTGGTCATTTGTGACACCAGGTACTATGGCCTGAAGGCGCATGTCCCCCAAACTCCCGTGCTGAGGCCACGCCCTCTGGGAAGGGGTATGGGGGGTGGGACGTCTGGGAGGGCATTCGGGCGAGGTGAGGGCACGAGGGCGGGTCCCCTGCCGGTGTCAGTGTCCTTATAAGAAAGGGACACCGCAGCTCAGCCACCTGCTTTCACGTGAGGACACAGCGAGGGGGCATGAATGCGTCTCACGAGGGGCCAGCCCCGGCTGGCCGCCGCTGCGTCTCAAGCCTCCGGCCCCCGGGGACAGTGAGAAGCAAACGTCCCCTTCGTAAGCCCGTCTCCATCTTGCAACGGCAGCGCAGGCTGACCGCGGCAGCACCCCCGGCACGTGTCAGTCACGCCCTCCCTGCCCCGCACGGAGCACCTGCAGCCGCCGCCCGCGCGGAGGGAGAAAGGAACTAGCGGGTTACGAAACCCTGTGGCCGTGACCGCAGCTCGCAGCATCCTGGGTGATGCCACTTCCGAGAACAGATGGGGAAGGGCCTTCCAGGTCTCAGAAAATGTGTCCCTTGCCACGAGACAGGCACACGGCAGACTCGTGCGCCGTGTGTGACGGGGTCCCGCGCACGGAGCCCCCTCAGCGTGGAGCAGAGCGGCCACCCCGGGGGTTGCTGCCTGCTCGTCTCATCCTCAGGCCCTCGGGATGTTAAAACGGGACAGAGTCACCTTCGGACGGGGCCTGAGCGACCTGTGTCCCAAAGACCCGTCTGCAAGGGTGACGAGAAAGCAGGTGTCACGACTCCAGCACCGGTGACTCCGGACTGAGGATTAAAGACACTGTTTAGAGTTGGTGTCCCTGTGTCATGTTATCTGCACCGACAGCCACGCCGTCCTTCTGGGGACGTCCCTGTCCCCTCCACTTTGTCATTGACACCCACGGCCTCTGCCCCCTCCTCGGGCCCCTGTGTGGGCTCCTGCCCGAGTCAGCGTGTCCCAAATGGTTGTTCTCAGTGACCTTGGACACCTGCTTGTCACCTATCACTTAGAAGGGTTTTCTTTCTAGGTGAAGGGTCTTGAGAGGGAAGAGGTCCCAGAGGTCTAGGCTTGGGGACAAAGGCTGGGTGCATTGGTGTGAGAGCTTGTCTAGGTCACTTGTCTCCTCCCAAAGCGAGATGACAGTTTTTGCAGAGAAAAGCCTGAAACTTCTCAGGGTGCTGGGATCCCCCCGTTCACGGCATCTGTTGGCCTGCGGATGCATCACCCCAAGGTCCGCCCTGCGTTCACGCGTCCAAACGGCCCGTTTGGAGGACGCCCACGGGCGTACTGAGGGCCACCAGCGTGGCCTCTGCCCTCACTCCCTCCGTGCAGACTCCGCTCCCGAGTGGGTGACGGTCACATGTCGGGGGCCGGGGCTGCAGCGTGTGAACCTGGCGGGGACGCAGCTGCCCCTGCACCATGGCCTCGCGCACCCTTCTCCCTCCCCACGAGCGAAGGTGACAGGAGGGGCTCAGGAATCGCTGCCTAGCGGAGCCACGCCCACCGGCTCAAACCACGCCCACCTACCCGAGCCACGCCCACCCGCCCTGGCATCCCAATGGCTTGAGCCACGCCCACTGGCTCGAACCACGCCCACACGCCGGAGCCACGCCCGCTCGCCCGAACCACGCCCACCCGCCCCGGCATCCCCATGGCTCGAGCCACGCCCACACGCCCCCGAGCCACGCCCACCCGTCCTGGGATCTCAATGGCTCTGAGCTCCAGGTCCCGAGGTGCTACTTCCGTACCCAGACACCACTGGGGGTCGTGGTGGGTGATGCGCACCCAGGGGGCCGTGTGTCATCCCTCGCAGCCCTCGGCGACCCTCCAGCGAGCTGCACACAGGAGGGTTCCGTGAGCAGCGAAACGCGGGGCCTACCCTCGTCCGTTTGCAGCAGGCAGGACACGGGTGGCAGCACCAGCAGGAGCCAAATCCGGGCCATGGTGAAGGCAACTCCCGTGGGCCGAGGGCGGGACGGTGTGTGCTGGAAGAGAGGAGACAATCACCTGTGGGCGTGGCTTCGGATGGGGGCCCGTGCGGACGGTGCGAGCTGCCCAGGTGGCACGGAGCTCAGAGGAAGGGCTGGGAGCTGGGCATGCGTGTGTGTGCCCACTGCATGTATGTACATGTGTGTGCATGTGCCTGCGTGCACAAACGTGCATGTCTACCATGTGTGCACATGCATGTCCACGCGTGTGCGCACCTTGCGTTTGGGCGTATACGTGCTTGTGCACATGCTCATGTGTGCCTGTGCGAATAAACACACGTTTGTGTGTGTGTGCACATATGTGTCTACACATATGCACACCTCTGCAGCAGTCTGTGTATGTGCCTATGTGCACACTCGTGCATGTTTATGCATGTGTGCACACGTGTGCCTGCCCATGTGCTCTCGTGTTTGTGTGTATGTGTCTTTTGCACACGTGTTCGTGTGTGCCAGTGTCTGCATGTGTGTGTGCCCCTCTGTGTGTATGTATGTGCCTTGTGCACCCACGTGCGTGCGAATACACATGCATACATGCAGGTGTGTGCACTGCCTGCGTGCACATGTGCATGCGTGTGCCCCCGGGTGTGGGCTCGCTCTCGGCCCCAGGGTCCTCCCGAGGCCGGAAAGCACATGGCACACAAGCGCCAGGAAGCCCGAGATGACAAAGCCGTGGAAGGAAGTGTAATCAAGAGCATGAGAGCAACACAGGCCGAGTTTCCTGGAGGGACCGAGTTACGGTAAGTGATTCCTCCGTGCCAAGGCCGTGCCCCAGCCGGGACGTTTTCCCAGGGTGCCTGTGACGCCGGCCGTCCCACGCCTGCGACCTGGGGGCCCACCTCCAGTTCCCAGAGGGTCCGCCGAGGCATGGTGTCCTGAGGGACCACTCACGCCTCCCTACCCCGAGCTGTCTCTTGCAAACATCATCATCACCTGGGGGGTGGCTTGTGGCTGCCGCAGAAGTAGCGGCCCCACCAGCACAGCCTCAGACCCTTGCCTGCCTGGGGGCACCCCCTGACCCGGGCGCAGGCTGCTGTGCCCCTCCTGGCCACCCCACCGGGACACTTTGCTGACATGAAGCAGGGCCAGAGACCCTCCCTGCGTCCTTCAAGGCCTTCCCCCATTGTGGGAGCCCTCCCAGACTCTATTGGGGGTCTCCCCTTGCACCCTCACTCTCTCACGGGGCTCCCGGGGGACCTCCCATCTGCCCAGTGGGACTGAACACGAAGATACAGAATTGTCCATCACTGGGGGACATCTGGGGACAGACGCCTCATCTTGTCATTGTTTGTAATAGGAGTACGGGGAGGAGAGTGAGGCATGAGGGTGACGTTTAAATAGGAACCCCCAAAGTCACCGTCACCACACGTGACCCTTGAATGCGGTATTTATAACGGTCACAGCTACAAGCCCGTGGAAACATAAGGATGGGAATTTTAAACACGAGAAGAGCCGGGCGTGTGTTTTGTGAATGAGGACAGGCGGGCCCTGTCCAGTGGCTGTTCCGGACGCGCTGGGCACCTCTTCCTGGCGGCTGGAGCCGGGGACACCCCGGGTGGTGGCCTGGGGCTGGAGCCCTCACTCATATTCTTGTCGAGGTGACAGTCACATCACATAAGTCACCCTTGTAAAACGCACAGCTTGGTGGCTCCCAGCACAGCGTTGGATAAGGAGCACGTCCAGCTGGTTGGAGGGCCTTCTCGACCCCCCGGCAGGGGTCCCGTCCCCAAGGGCAGCGCCCCCACCCCCTGCCTCAGCCCCTGACACTGACTGGCCCGCTTCCTGTCTGCGTGCGTGGCCCGTTCAGGACGATTCACGTGGAGATGGCACAGCATGTGCGCTTGCGCGTCCGTCCCGAGCACCGTGCGACGAGGCGAGGGCCAGCGCCTCCGTCCGTGTCTCGCCGCGCACCGCGCAACGCTCCGCGCCTGGACGCGCTGCGTTCTGCTTCCCCGCCCGTCCCTCGCGGGCCACTCACTGTCCACCCCCCGCTGCTGTGAGCTGCGCGTCCCCAAGGACCTCGGGCGCCAGCCCCGCGTCCAGCCCTGCGTCCAGCCCCGAGCAGCCGCCTTGACTTCCAGCGGGGACCTCGCGTGTCCCTTTACGCATTCTACGTTTAACGAGGCACAAACGTGGCCGCGAATGCGGGGCCCTCCCCTGCCGTCCGGCCTGTCGCCGTGGTGGCACGTCATCCCCGTGACAGCGGGCAGCGACGTCCCGGGCGCCCCTGCTTGGCCCGCGGTCCTTGGATCCGGAGCGGCAGCTGCGTGGGCGCCGCGTCTCAGCGGGGGCGCAGCGAGCCCCGTCCCATGCCCGATGCCCGATGCCCGTGTCCGCCCCGGCCGGCGGCGCCTGTCCCTCCCCGCCGTGTCGCGTGTCCCTGACGCCGTCCCGGAGATCGGGGCCTTACCTGGGGTGCAGGTGAGCGAGGTGCCCCTCCCTGCAGCTGTGGTGCGGGTGGCCCGGGGGTCCCCGCGGGTCCTGCCACCCCGTGCGCGCTCCCTGCGTGCGCTTCTGGGGGAGCCACAGAAACAAAGCTGCTTTTCCCAGCTGGCTGTGTTCATAGCGCGAAGTGCGGCCCGCCCCGAACCGCCAGCGCCAGCGCCGGGCGCCGGCCAGTGACCTGGTCAAGCAGCCGCGCGTGCATCCTCTCTCTCTCTCTCTCTCTCTCTCTCTCTCTCTCTCTCTCTCTCTCTCTCTCTCTCTCTGTCCGCATGAGAACTCGGGCTCCGCAGGATGGGGGAGGTCTGTGTTTTCCTGGAAATAAATCCTCTTTCAAAACTGCTCTTTTTCTGTTCTCTTTTCTGTCTGATTGTTCCTCTTTGTGGGGCGCTGATGACGGCTTGGCGCCCGGCCTGCCTCGGGCAGCTTCCTGCGGCATTAGGTGACAGCGGGCAGCACAGGGGCATGTCGCAGGTGCCCGAACGCTGCCCTCGGGGACAGGGCGGTGACCCGCGTGCTGGAGCTGCCCCCCCCCAGGCTCATTGGGTCACGGCCGAGGCGTCCACCAAGCCGCCCCTTCTTAGCTTAGGGCCAAGCCGCTCACGCTACAGTTGTCCCCTCTGCAGCCTCTTTGTCACCGCTCCCACGTCCCGCCCACGCCACCCTGCCCTGCAGCCCTGTCCCCAGAGGCTGGCTAGTCTGTTCCAGTACATGTCCCCAGCCTATGTCCACCCGTCACCTCACTGCATAAAGTATGTGAAGACAGGGCCGTGACCGGTGTAACTGATGGACTTAAGATGGGGTGCTGCTGGAACAGGGGGGCTTATGCGTCCAGTGTCACCCGTGTCCTCACTGGAAGATGGCCACAGAGAGACACAGACCCTGGGGAGAACCGAGCTGCGTGAGCTGGACAGAGGCGCCTACAAGGCAGGGATGCCAAGGACTGCCGTCACCCCCCGGAAGCTGGAAGCGACGACAGCACCGTCGCCCGGAGCCTGCAGGGGAAGCGTGACACCTCGCTCTCAGAGTTCTGGTCCCGGGGACCAGGGCGTGCATATCTGGGGCGTGCACCCCTGTGGCGCGGAGCCCCGTCTGCGGTCCTGCATTTTGGCCGCGGGAGGGCGCAGCCGTGCGCCCGCCCCGGCTCACAGCACGCCGCCCCTGCTGGGGATGGATGGGGTCCGGGTGCCCGCGAGTGCCGATGGCCGTCGCTGAGCCCTGCCCGGTCCCCTCGTCGTGCAGCAAGTGGCAGGGGCTCCGAGGTGTGGTGCTCAGACAGGGGCTCGCGTCCAGGTCTGGGGCATTGCAACCAGCTCGCGGGGGTCCCAAGCGGCCCAGCTCGGCTCGCGCTGCGTAGGGCGCGGACGTGACAGGGTGAAGGGGACACACCGGCCCGCAAAGGGCAGGGAGGGGACAGAGGCGCTAAGAGGAACCCGAGGCGCGTGGAGGAAGGAGGGTCCATGGGCGGGAGGGGGCAGCTGGGCACAGATAACGGGGCCAAGTGACCTCCGGAGGTTCCGGGGTTGCCACACGTCCGCCCGCTCCTCCCTGGGGACCTGTGATAACGCAGGCGTGGCCGGAGCCAGGCCCCCCGGGGCAGGTGGCCCTGCGGCCACAGCTGCACCCCAGTGCCACCAAAGGAGCAGGGCCGCTGGCCTCCCCGCGCCCCTTCCTTCCTGCTTTCTTCTCGCCCCTCTTTCTGTTCCTTCCTTCTCTTTCTTCTCTTTCCCCTTCCCTCTCTCTGTCTCTCTCTCTGTCTCTCTCTCTCTCCCCCCTCTCCTCTCTGTGTGTCTCTGTCTCTGTGTGTCTCTGTCTCTGTCTCTGTCTCTGTCTCTCTCTCTCTCTCTCTCTCTCTCTCTCTCTCTCTCTCTCTCCCTCTCTCCCTCTCTCTCTCCTTAGCCCCAGACCTCTGGGAAGTGGCTGGCGGTGTTTTCACAGGAGACGGGGCCGTGGCTGCTCCCGGAGTGAACACCTCCTGGCCCTCGGCACCGGGAGAGGGGACCGTCTTTCGTGAAACGTTTGGTGACGTTTGCAGGACACTTGCATGGGGGGGTGCCTTGAGGCAGCACGTGGGAAAGCGACAGAGAAACGGGGTTGAGGGCAGAGTGTCGCCTGTCCCCTACGTGGGTCCCCTGACTCGGGTCAGAGGCTCACACAGCCACTGCGCGCGCTGACCTCCGCCTGCGACGCTGCCCTGTCACCCAGGGTGGGGGGTGGTGGGTGGTGGCGGTCCCTGTTACGAGATGGGACAGGCATGTCCTCCTTCCCACTCAGACCTAAAGGACACCGTCCGCGAATTCCCTGAGCCGCCCCCAGCGCCAGCAGCGCGGACACGGGCGCGCGGCGTGGGGCGAGGGCGGCTCCCCATCCTTGGCCGCGCACAGCCCGGCTCGGCCCGCTGCGCCCCCTGGGAAGCTTGAGTGTCGTCTCTGGGACGTGCGTGCGCAGGGGACCCGGCAAGGCTGGGTGTGGTGGCACCTGCAGAAACAAGCAGTTAAGCCACATCTGGAGCAGACAGACAGATGCCGCGGCACAGGAAGGGAGAGCGGGCGAGGCGAGGGCTGGGGGGGGGGCAGGGCACCAGCGGGGTCCCGTGGCCAGAGCGGGGCGCACCTGCGCACGCAGCACCGGGACACGCATGCGCGCTCGGGGACGCGGCCCGCCCGGCCAGGGGGAGCAGCCTCCCCCCCAAACCTCGGAGTGCAGGCCGGTCAGACGCCGGTGGCAGACAGCCGCGGCCTCGTCGCCGTCCGGGATGGCTCTCGGATGCTCGCAGACAACCGACCTGCTCCGAGGGGCGCAAGGTCGCTGCTGGGAGGGACCTTGGGAAGCGACCCCAAAAACAGCCCTCCAGAGGGGACCCCACAGCCAGGACCAAGTCCGCGGCCCACAGCTGCGCAGCGGCGGGCACGGGAACGAGCCCCGTGTCGCGTGAGACGCGCTCAGCCCCCTGCGGCCGCCCAGGCCTCGCTCACGCCCGCGGCTTATCCGCTGCGCGCGGCGAACAGCGGGCGTGCGCGCTGAGCATGCGCGGGGGGAGTGGGGAGACGCGAGCTGCCCGCGGGAAGGGGACGGTGTCCCCAGCACCGGCTGTGCGTGCGGCCGCGTGTCGCACACTAAGACCTGTTTCCAGAGCGCGCACGCGGGAAGGGTCATGTCCGTGAATGCGCACGACGCTCGGCCACACCTGTCCCGTTAACATTTGTAATGTGTCGTATCCATATAAGAGAAAAGGCATGTCTTCCCGCCCGGAGGTGGGGGCTCGGGACACCGTGGCGACCTCCCGCCATCCGCGGAACAGACGCGGAGCTCGCCGGGGCTGCGCGCACAGACTCCGGGGAGGCCCGGCTTCCCGGCCCCATCGCCCGGTCTTCAGGGTCTGTCCCCGTCCCGTGCTGCCCACTTGGACACAGAGCCCCAGAGACCCGTCCACGCCCCAGACTCGCCGCGAACTGCCTTCCTGTTCTGGGATGTGTGTGCGTGCGCGCGCGCGCGCGTGTGTGTGCGTGTGAGTGCATGAGTGTGTATATGCGTCGTACCACACACACTCACTCACGCCTTTGCCTGTTCTCACTTAGCATCTGCTAGTTCGCGCTTCCCTGCGTCAGAACGGACGCCTAACATTTGATTTCCACCCCGAAATGTAAGTAGCTTATAATGGTGGGTTTCTGGAGTCAAAAATACAAACATAAAAATGAAAAAAGATTTCTTAAGTTTAAAAAAACGATTCCCCACACCCTGGTGCCAAATTCCCGTGTGTGTGCACATGCCTGCACATGCATGTACACACATGCACGGGTCTTGCATACATGCACATCCCAGCAAACATGCACACACAACACATGCACACGCGCACATGTACCCACATGCATGCACACACATGCATGCACACGCATGCACGGGTCTTGCATACATGCACATCCCAGCAAACATGCACACACAACACATGCACGTGCGTACATGTACCCACGTGCATGCACACACATGAATGCACACGCATGCACGGGTCTTGCATACATGCACATCCCAGCAAACATGCACACACAACACATGCACGTGCGTACATGTACCCACGTGCATGCACACACATGCACGTACATGCCAGCACACATCCACTCACACATGCAATGTCCTGACATACATGCACGAACACACACGTGCAGACATGCAATGCACACATGTGTGTACATGCATGCACAAGCCCCACGTGTATGTGCGCACGTGCACATGCCCCGTGTGTGCACACACATGCATGTACATGTCAGCACACATGCACACACCCACACGCGCAATGCCCCAACATGCATGCACACACATGCATGCACACGCATGTACGGGTCTTGCATACATGTACACCCCAGCAAACATGCACACACATGTGCGCACATGTCCCCACGCGCATGCACACACCCACACGTGCAATGCCGCAACATGCATGCATGAACATGCACACGTGTGCAGACACGCGATGCACACACGTGTGCACACACATGCACAACCCCCGCGTGTAACTACACACATGTGCATGCCCTGTGTGTGTGCACACATGCACATACACGCACACACACATTCACATCTGCAGACTCATGGACGCACCTGTGTGCGCGTCCCGCATGCACGCACACACGTACGCAGACACAGGCACAAGCCATGAAAGCACATCTGTGAGCAAGGCGCTCAGGTGACCTGCATCTGTTTTACTGTCACAAGCGTCGTCACTGGGCCCAGGCGCGTGTGCCTTTGCTGCTCGCTGCATCGCGCTGGGGGGTGAACCCTCAGGAGCACGCGAGGGGGCGGGGGCGGGGCGGAGTGAGGCGGGGCGGGGGGCCAGCGGATTATCCGCGGGCCGCGAGCCTCCCGGAAGTCGCTAAGCTGTTTCCTGCGAGCGGGCCCGTCACGGCTCTCACTTTTGCGGAGTCCTCATCTTAATTCTCAATACGTGGGGCGGGGCCCGCTTCGGGCCCTTGGATAAGCAGGCGGCGGGCAGCGTGGCCATCCGTATACACCCCCAAAACCCTGCCTCCCGAAGCTGCACGTCGGTGACAAGCGGGCCTCCTCCCCGCAGACGCGGTTACAGCTGTGACCCAGCATCGCGGACAGACTCAGCGTCCTTTGTCCCCGCCACCCCCGCACCCACGGTCACCGCGGTGTGAGGCCGGCGAGAACCCCCCGGGACTCCCCGCGCGGAGCCCCTCGCCTGGACCCTGTGGGAACCGCATCCGTCGTGTCCCTGCGTCACCGCCGTGACGTTTGCCAGCTGCGTGGTGGCGACGGAGTGGGTGGGGACCGGGGGATGGGTGTCAGTCATCTCTCCATTTCCAAATCGGGGCTCGGGCGCTTCGGAGCCGGCGGCGGGCGGCGGATGGGCAGCGAGGGGACGGGAGGCGGGGGCGGCCGCGCTGGCGGTCACGCCGGAACCGTGAGCCTGTCACACGCACGATGCGCAGCTCCGGTATTTTCCGAGTCGTCGGCGGCGACCACCACCGGGCGCCCGGGTCCCGCCTGTCCGCTCGCCCAGGACGGCGCGTCCTCCACCGTGAGGATGTCCTCAGGCTCCTCCCAGCCCGGTGGCGGACCGTCCTCGTCCCAGGCGACCTGGCGGAGGGAAGACGGAGCGCGGCTGAGGCCCCAGTGCAGCCGCTCGCTGGCCCTGCTGTTGACGGAACCGCGGTGACAGCAGCACGATTCGCGGTCCCCAGGAGGTAGACACAGCCCGTGTCCATCCACGGACGATCAGGACCACCCACGCACGGGAGTATTACGCAGCCATGAAAAGGAAGGAGGTGGCGACATTCGGTACGACGTGGGTAGACCTCGCACATGCGCCACCGAGCGTGTGATTCTGCTCACACGACGCGCCCACAGCGGCCACGCCCACACACAGAGGACACACGAAGGGTCACCAGGGGCCGGGGGCAGGCGGGGCGTGACTGCTCCTGGGGACGTGCCTCCTTCTAGGGTGAAGCACAGCCCCGTAAAGGTGTCACGTGCCCCTAGTCGTTTCCTCCTGTGGGGAGCCAGCCCTGGGACCTGGGGAGCAGAGGGGACGGACCCCTGCCCTGGGCACTGCACCCCCAACGACCCCGCGGCCTCCCGGTTTGCCGAGCTGTGGGCCACGGGCCGGCGGCGCTCACCTGCGGGCCGGGCGTCAGGCTGCCGGCCAGCTCCTTCTTCACCCGCGGGACCCGAGGGAACAGCCTCCGCCTCAGGGAGAACCTGCAGGGCGGACAGAGTCCCCGGGGCTCGAACGCGGACAGGCCGACCCGCCAGGGGGCGCCCTTCCCCCCCCCCAGAGGCGCGCGCGTCCCCGGCGGCGCCCACTGGGAACACGCTTCCCACGGCCGGGCGTCCACACCGCCGGCACAGGCCGGCCTCTCGAGCTGTTGCTGGGGACAGGCCGGCGCTCGGGACCTGCCCTGGAGTCTGTCCCCGCCCGCCGGAGCTGAGGCGTGGACCCGTCTCCACCCCGTGTGCTGCACAGGTGTCCGAGGCCACCTGGGGCCTCCGCCTCCCCACAGCGGGCAGCGCAGTGTGGCCCTACGCCCTGCAGACACCCGAACCCCTACGTGCCCACGGGGTTCCCCAACACCCCGGGGCATTTGGGGGCATCCCAGGACTTGCCAAGCAATGATGAGACGCCCCAATTAGCCCCGAGTGTCATCAGAGTTTCCTGAGCCCCTCCCCCCACAGGCTACAGACTCTCCGAGCCCCCCAGACTCCCCAGCACCCCAGACTCTCCCGGGGCCACCCAGACACCGGGCCCCAGCTCCCTGAGTTCGCTCCTCTCATATCAGAAGGGCCGGGAGGCCCGGGGGGATGAGGGAGGCCCCCACCTCGTCCGCTCACCCACGGCTCTGAGCCGGCTTGTAGGTTGCCCCTTGGGGATGGGGGTGGGGGGGAAGATTATCTGATGTTCCCCAGACAGGCAGGGGACAGAGCCTGAGGCTGTCGCTGGGGTCCGGGGCACCAGCTGCGTCCACCGCAGGCTGAGTGCTGCCCCCAGGTGGTGGCTGAGAGAATGGCAGGTGCTCCTGGGCTGCACGCCAGGGGGTTCCCAGGTCCTCGGGGGGCAGAAGGGGTTCCCAGGTCCTCGGGGGCAGGCCTGAACGGGGGGCGGCGTGCACCCCAAATCACGCCACAGAGCAGAACCCTCCCGACCGCGATTCCAGAGACGGCCGGTGCGCACGTGTGGCCACGGTGAGTCCCCGTCCGCGGCCCCGGCCCCGCCCCACTCCCCGTCGAGGCCCTGGCGACCCCAGTCTGCACCCCGCTGTGGCATCAGCCCCCCTGGCCAGTCTCTATGGGAGGTCCTCGAGGCTGGTGTCCCTCACAGAGCGCCATGGTTCTGAGACATCCGGGAGGGGGTGTCGGGGGGCCTTACCGCGCGCAGAGCAGCGTCAACGCCGTGGTGAGCAAGGCCGCAAAGCCCACGGCCACGCCCCCCTGGACCACGCCACCGCCGCTGAAGCCCTGCTCCAGGTCGCCTGCGGGGGCATGAGGGCAGAGGGCAGAGGGCAGAGGTGAGCCACAGCAGCCCCACCCACCCCTCCTCAGACGCGGGGTTGGGGGTGTGCTGGGCGGAGCAGAGGCAAACGGAACGTGCAGACATAAGAACCGCAGGGAGCTGGCAACATGGGCACTAAAAGATTTGTCCATCCTTGGGCCCTGTGCCCACCCCACCCTGGCCCACCCCCCACCATCCCCATCCTCTCTGCACGCTGCTCACAAGAGAGAACCCCAAACACATGTCCATGCGGGCTCAGCTGACAGCGCTCAATGCCTCCCTTCTCAGTGGATATTTACGTTCAACATTGTGCTGCATAGCCAAAGGAATGAATGTATAATTGTGAAATCCAAGGATGGGGGAGAGGTGGTTTTGTGTGAGGCCTGGCCACTTCCCTGAGCCGTGAAACCACTGTGTTGGAGCAAGGGACTCAGTGTGGCTTTGGCAGTTCCTCTCAGGGGACACATTGGGTAACCAGCCCCTGTGGCTCTTAGGCATCCAGCAGGTGCATACTTAGAGCTCATGCCCTTCTGGCCCCTGAATGATCCTGAGGGACCCCCAGCTGGAGGCACTGGTGGCTCGCAGCCCTGTGGCCTTTCTGTCAGCTCTGTGTGGTAGGTGTGTGGGTCGGGAACTGTCACATCCTCAGGCCACTCGCTTTGTGACGTGACAAGGGCATCATCGGGCCCCCAGGAGGAAGGTGGAGCACCCTGGTGTGCGGACAGAGGTGGGAGCACATCGGCTGACCTTCAGGGTGACATCCTGGGGCCTGTGTGGCCAGCAGCTGGGGCCTTAGAGACAGCTCGATGGGTGACACAGAGGGACTTTTGTCCCTGTGGTTGAGTCTGGGAGGCGGCTGCTCATAGGGTGACCCCAGGAACGTGAGGGGTGCAGGGGAACAGGACATGTGGTGTGTTTAGGCAGAGAGAGTGCGTAGTTGCCTGGGTCTCCATCTGGGGGGGACGATTCTGCCGTGGGCTCAGTAGACCCGGAAAATAAAACGGCTTGTGCACACGTGAACCCCGAAACCAGGGAACGGCCCATCTGAAAGTGAGGCTTTGCAGATGTGATGCGTGAGGGGTCTGAGGGGACCCCTCCTGCAGCAGCTGGCCCTACACCCAGCGACAGCGTCCTTCTAGGGGACAGAGGAGGCGACGGGGACACGGAGGAGAAGCACACGGGGCGCAGGCGGGCTCCAGAGGCGCGCGGGGGGCGGGGGGAGGGGGCGGCGGCCTCACCGAAGCGCAGCGCCGCGCTCCAGTCGCTCCAGATGGCGGGGTTCGCGTACTTGTGCCGGACTCTCGCCCGGAAGGTGCTCCGGGCGCCCGCGGCGGGGCCGGGGACCACGTACGCGTTCGTGTCGTCTCCCCTCTGGAAAACCTATGAAGGCAGAGAGGGCGCAGTGCGACCTGCGGTGGTGACACTCCCCGGGCAGTCACCTCGGGCCTGAGCAGCGACATCCGTGCGCGAGGGGCGGGGCTGGCGCACTGTGGCATCCTGGTCCCCGGCTCGATGCCCTCAGGTGAGGACGTCGGCGCCCCGCCCCGCGCCCACGTCTGCGGCAGACGCCCGCACCCCGAGGAGCTGGGGCGGCGGTGACCCCGAGTGCGTGCCCAGGAACAGGGGGGCGGGAACGCGCCGGACTCTGAACCAGACGAGGGTCCTCCAGGAGGATGTCACACCAGGGCCCGTCCCCCTGCAGTCCGGGGACTGTGGGTGTGCGGCCACCAGGAAGCATGGGACGGGCCAGGCGGGGACCCGGTGACCCACAAGGACGAGGACAACGTGGCGGACGTGCGCAGGGACCAGGGCTGTGCCCTGAGACCCTCCCCAGACGCGCCCCAGGGGCCAGCGCCGGGCCGCTTCCTTACCTGTGCGCTAAGCTGGCACGTGCTGCGCCTCGGGGCCGTGAGGTGCCCGGGGCCACGCCCCGGCCACCCCTCCGCTCGGAGACGCGGGTTCGACTTTCTTGGCGTCTTGTGACGCAGCCCAAACCCATGGCTTTTACCAGCCACGCTTGACCCCTTAGACCCCTCAGGTCTCAGCCCCCGGACCCAGGGACCTACTGGGCCAGCCCAGGACTGCGGACTGACAAAGCCACGGCCACCCGAGAGAGCCACGCTTGCGGGTCCTCGGAACCCGGCACCAAGCGTAGATGTCAGATCAAAGCAGATAACTTACCGGGTCTCTCCTGCTCGGGCTGCCCTGGGAAAAAGCCACATGGACAGGTTAAGTGGCTGCGTCTGCAGCACCAATCGATGTGGGAACCCCCTGTGAACCCCAGTGCTGCTGTGAAGACTCTTTTAAGCTGATGGGATTTGGGACTCGACAGAGGCCGAAAAAAACAAAGCGTTCGGGCCCTCCCTTCTGTGACTGAAAGCAGGAAACTCCTGGGAAGGACGAGGGTCGTAAACTCGCTCTTTGGGGACAGGTCACTTCCGGGAAGGAAGCTGTCACATGGCAATGGGACTGTCACAAGGTCAGGCTCCTGGGGAGTCTTATGGCCATGCAGAAGAGAGAAGAAAGATCACTCGATATCTGTGTATACAGTTTTTATCACAACTTTTTTTTTGTCTCCTGTTTGTTCTCCTAGAGACGCATTTCTCCTCCCCATAGAAGCCTCTCTTGTCCCTTCTCTGTCCCCTGTTATGTCACTAGATAAACCCCTCACCTCAGTGATTCAGGACTCACTTCTTTGGTGAGCTTTCCTTGGCATATGAATAAACCTTGCTTTTTTCCTCCCTCTTTCTGTCAATCCACCTCTTGCGGATTTAATTTGCATGCCCCAGGTGCAGAACCTGGGAGGGTATAAGGAAAGCTTTCCTCTACACAAAATATGCTTCCTGTGACTTCACCTCCGGATGGTGACTGGGCTTTCTGGACCTCCTGAGTGAAGGGGAATGCAGAGCCCACTGGCATCGCTGGGGTGCCACGCGGGCCCCCTGATGGGAGCGCTCAGTGCCAAAGAGGACTCAGCTCTCGGTGCCCTGGGGCTTGACAGGCACGGCGTGCCCCGGGCTGCACAGCTGGCTGAGAGCTCAGACTGGGCAAGTCTGCGGTTCACGACGTGGGCCACGCGGAGGGAAGGGTCCTCCGGCCGTGACACCGGAATCACGTGACCTCGCCGGAAGTCACGCATGGCAGCTTCGCGGCAAAGACGGGGTGATGGAGTGACGCAGGGGGGCGGGGCCTCGGGGGGCGGGGTCACCTTCTCGGTGGTGAGGACTCGGCTCCCCATGGTGCACAGCGTGGGGACGGGGGGTGGTGGCCTGTGCCGCTTTGCCAAGGTGGGGGGGCCTTACCTCGCGTTGGATGTCCAGTTCGTAATAGAACATGTGGCTCGCGATTTCAAACCTCGTCGCGGGGTTGTCCCACCGGATGACGTGGCAGGAGCCATTGTAGCGGACGGTGATGTTGGCCGGCGGGCCGTACTTTTCTGAGAGGAAAGGCAGGCGACACAGTGAGGGACACGCCTGCCACGCGGAGGGCTCGAGCAGATGCCTCGTGCGAGGCGTCCTATGGGCGACCTGTCGCGTCTCGTGTTTCCTGCAGGGAAGATAAAGCCGGCGGCCCGCGGAGCCAGACCTCGGCTCGGCTGCGTGTGCGTGTCAGGACGTCCCCTGCCGCTGCCTGGAACCGCTGGGGGCCAGGTGGCCCACTCTGCCTGCACGTCACGGAACTGCGGGACCCCAGGCAGAAACGCCAGTAGGGGACAACCTCTTTGCCACGCCCTCATTACTGTTGGGTCACCCGACACCCCGGCAGCCACAAGCTACACCCAGACGTCACCCAAGTGCCCAGCTGAGTAAAATAAAAGTCCCAGACATAGAAGGGACCTGTGTCACCCATTACAGGGTCTCCGTGTGAAGGAGCCCAGGGCACAGCGTGCGCGGGAGCCGCAGGACCGTGGGTGCCACGTGGCCGGGCACGGCTGGGGACGGACCCTCTCCTGGGACAACGCACAATCCGTCTTGCTGATTCACCGAAGGCACCGTGTGGTGTCTTCGCCAGTTCCCTACACCGTGTCACGCCCACGCTCACCAGGCCTTCACGGTCACCGTCACACGCAGGCATGTGCAGAGGGACAGGTAAGGTGTCACGGACACTCACGATCCCCACCAGGGTTGACCAGGGCAATGTCCTCCCAACGGCCAGCAACGTGCGTTTTTTTGTTTCTGTACTTTTGTATTTTTTCTTGGGCGACTTCAGTGTCTTAAATGCCCTGGGCCCACCAGCACCGTGGTTGAGCCGGAGCCCGTTCACAATCTACAGACGTGCTAACACCCCTTCCCGGACGCTCCTTTATGAGGCCTTTATGGCCACCGAGAGGCTGGGAAACCAGCAGCGAGAGGCGTGTGCCTAAACACCCATGTGCTGACCACCTGTGCACGCTCAGACCCCTGCTCCCTGCCTGGAAACTTTCTGCTCTTTGCTGAAATGGCGTGGCTCTAACTCTGAGTCTAACCACTTTTGGGGGGTTTTCATCTCTTCTCTCTGGAGGCCTGCCCCCCAACCCCCAGGCCCGAGCGTGTAAAAATGAGAAATGAGAATTAAATTCGCATGCCTTTCTCCTGTTAAGCTAGCTTTTGTGAGTTTAGTTTGCACTCCCCAGTCACAGAACCTAAGAGGGTAGAGAAAAAAAATTTTACGTGTTGACTTCTCGGTGGGAACGAGTCGGTATTTGGTCATTCCCCGGCCCCGGTGTGCCAACCGCATGAAGTCCCCGTGCACAGGAGACGCAGGGAGGCCCACGGCTGGGACAGCCCGGGATGACACCAGGCCAGAAACCAGCTTACCCATCCTCACGGCCTTGAACGGAGTGAAGTCCACGAACCGGACGGCCGTCCGCTCGCTGGTTCCGTTCAGCAGGAAGAAGTAATCGGTGTGGGTCGGTCCGGCCAGCGTGTCAAAATGGCAACCCACGCGGGTCCCGTTCGAGTCCACGACGTAGTGGGGACATTCAACCTCGTCCTCTCGCCTGCGAGTCCGAAAGGGATTAGGATGGGGGGGGAGGAGAGAGTGGAGTGTGCGTGTCCCCGCTGGGGACGCGGAGCCTGAAAGAAAGCCCCTGCCCCCGCGTCCCAGACCCGCACAGCCGCGTAGAGGTGCCACCGGGAAGGGGCGCTGTCACTCTGCTCAAGCGTGGGGTCCAGGCGGGATGCGGGGACCCCCAGGCAGCTGCCAAGCGCAGGACGGCTGCGCGTCCCCGGGGCCGGGTGCGTGGACACAGCGGTCCATCCGAGCTCTCCAGGTGACGGTGCTGATTTCTGAGTCCCTGGAGGACCCGAGAGGGGTTTGCCATTTGGAGACAGGCGACAGCTGGTTTTGAACCCTTTTCTTTTCATTTTCTATATATATATATTTTTTGACATTTCAGAGAGATGCCTCCCCCACCCCTGCCCCCCGAGGCCCTGCCCCGACGCGGGGCGCTGCCCCCCGCTCCCCGCCACCCCGCGCGCCCTCAGCGCCGCGCGCCCCCGGCTTACGGGTCGGTCCAGGCGAACAGGCGGTAGCGGACGTCCGCGGGCGCGGCCGGGCCGGGCGTCCAGCTGCAGTTCATCCAGCGCAGGCCGTAGATGAGGCAGGAGAAGCCGGCGGCGGCGGAGCCCTCGGGGCCTGCGGAGATGGGCGCGCACGCACAGCCTCACCGCCCGCCCCGCCTGCAGCGCCCGGAGCCCGCCCCGCGGCCCGGTGCGCCGCCAAGCTCGGAGGCCGGCGGAGGCGGCGTCACCTGCGTTCTCGAAGAGCTGCACGTGCTCGAACACGTGGCCGTCGGCCGTCGCGTTCACCGTCAGGGTGGCGCCCCTGTGCAGCACGGAGTTTGGGAAGAGGCAGGAGTAGGTGTCGTGCGCCGAGGCCTGGAGGTGAGCGGCAAGGTCAAGAGGACACACACACACACACGCCACCTGCGTGTGGCTCAGCCTCCCTCATCGCGACCCGGTCCCGCGGCCGTGCAGGGGGCCCCTGCGGTCAACCCAACTCGCGCTGCTCCGATCCATGTCTGAGTGCGTCCTGCCTTGGTGGTTCTGGCGAAGAACCCCGCTTGACCCCAATCGCGGACACCCCCACATCTTTGCTTCTGCAGCGGATCAGAATGTGTCACCTTAAAGAGGCCACTTAGGCTAAAGGCTATTTTGAGCAGAAGACTCGTGAGAAGCAGCAGACACATGCAAAACTGTACCCCGCCCTCGCCTTGGCTGCCGACAGCTGACTTTAAACGTCCCCTCCGGACGCCTAGCCACCTGTGACAAAACGGGGACTCTTCTGACGAGGGTGGCTCGTGTCCCCTCACTTGGGAGTTTCACAGCCAAGGAGAGTCAGCGCTAGGACGGAGATGCTTAAAACACACCCTTGGAACATGAACCCCCTTTCTCTGTCCTGTCACGTGCCCACAATTGATTGCGCTTTGTCAAAAGTGACATATAAACTCTCAAGCTAACGGCTTCCACGTCAGTGTTTGTGGGTGGGGGGGATGCTCTGTTCTTTCTGTGAAGGTCCCACCCGTGCCCTGTAAAGATTTTAACACCCGAGAACATGTGTATGCCTTTTCTGCAGAAAATCTATCTTTCTTGGCGTCGGTCTAATTTGCACACCCCCGCCCACAGAACGTAAGAGTGTAGATAAAAGTGTTTTTCCCGTCTGTCGTCTGTCTCATTCCGGTAAATGGAAGTGACGGTGGCCGACCCCTCACCAGGGCCAGCTTTGAAGAAACGGCCTCTGCGTGCTCTCACTTGGGAGCTTTTCTGCGTGTCCACGAGTTTAATGCTCGCCGGGAAGTAAAACGGTTTTCCTCGCCTTGCACTGTGTGGGAGGCTGCTGTGGGCTGGAGGGCAGTTTTGTTTCTTCGTTCTGCTTCCCCACAAGTGTCCCGGGATGGAGATGGGGGTGGGGGAACCCCAGATCTCTGGGGAGTGTGGAGAGCGTGCGCACGTGGGGGTCTGGGCATTTGCTTCCTTCCCGGCACGGGGTTCTGGAAGCATCCGGGCGACAATGGATAAAATCACGCGTCCGCACCCCCTCTCCCTGACTGTGCCACCATCATGTCCGAGAGACAGAAATAAAACACCTTCTCTTCCCATTTTTAGAGAAACTTTCTTAGGAAAAAGGATTTCCTCCACACTCACACAGATGCAAAACAAAGAAAAAAAAAGTTGCTCAGACACGCTAAAACAAAGGAAAACGTACGTTTTGAAACCAAGAAGGGGAGGTGATGGGACATGCAGGGGGAGCCGGCGGGTCGCAGCTCTGGAGAGGGACCCTGCCCACGGAGAAAAGCAGGAAAGAAACCCTACTTTTTACAAAGCCCACGGCCCACACGGCGATCACACTCATGTGAGGCCTTGAGTTGGGGGGCGGCTCCTGCAGAGTTTTTTGGGGGGGAGAACGTTCGAGAAGCCGTTTCGATACAGTCAGGCCGTGTTGGCCACCGAGCTGAGGACAACGGGACCCTCGACAAGGACCCACAGACGAGGCACCGTGAGGGCAAGACAGACACACACACACACACACACACACGAATGGCCTTAAACGTCGCTGCCACCGAAGGGACAGGGAGTGACCCCTGCAGCTTGTCCTGTGCACAGGCGCCCGGCCTGCCAGGGGCGTGGAGCGTGTTCACCGTGTTGTGTCAACGCTGTCTCTCTTTCCAGCACGTTCTCGTCGCCGCAGAGGGAGACCCCCGTGCCCGTGAGTGGCCAGTGCCGTGCCCCTCCCCCGGCCCCGAGGACACTAACCCCTTCCTGCCTGTGCCGACGTGCCCGTTCTGGGCTCGTCACGTAAATGGCATGGCACACTCTGAGCTCCTGTGTCCGCCTCTGTCCCTGAGCCTCATGTGTGCCAGCTCCGTCTGTGTCATCGCGAGTGTCAGAGCCTTATTCCTGTCCACGGCAGGATTGAAGATTTTCTTTTTAATTCTATTTTCCACGTGGTATCTTCCCCCCCCCACCCCCACCCCCAGAATCCCTACTTGGACTGGGACCAAATGAGGAAGCAGAAGACGGAGCAGGGGGCGGGGGACGTGGCAGGGGGTGGGGCGGTGACCGCATGACACCAACGCCAAGTGTCAGATGCTGACCATAAGCCTGGTCGCACGAAATGATGACGCGGAAGGAAAAAATAGATTATCTAAAGAAATAATAATAATAATAATAAAAGCACATCCATATCCTGTCGCCCGAACCCCAGATTCCAGGGCAAAGGGCGGCCGCGCGGCCGGAAGGGAAGGCGGGCGGCGTCCGGTCCCCGGGCAGCCCCAGGGGGCGCAGGCGCAGGAATTAACGGGCATTCGGGTTCCCTCACAATGCAGAGAAAGCTGAGTGGCAGCAGCGTGCTGTTCGCGTGCCAGATCGCTGGGGAGAGATTCACACGTGACAGCTCCCCGTCTGGGTGCAGGGGCGCGCCTCTGGGACACCCCATTCCCGAAACCCGGGGGGTGGGCTCACGCCGGTGACGGAAAATGGCATCGTATTTACACGTAGCCCTCGGCCATCCCCCCCTCCCCCCCGCAGACCTTAAATCACCTCTGGGTGGCTTAGGGCACTGGATACAATGTGAATACTGTGTACAAACTTGTGACACTGTGTCCTTTCGCGAATCAGGACAGGTCTAAATCCTTCCACTTCACCGCACAGGCACAATGTAACGTTTGCTGAGTACAAAGCAACAATGTATCATCTGTCTTGATTATTGAATGTGAGGGGGGGAGAGAGAGAGAGAGAGAGAGAGAGAGAGAGAGAGAGAGAGAGAGAGAGAGGGCGCCTAGCAGGGTGCCTTAGGGGAGCTGGGGACGCCCTGATGGCCCAGGCAGGCCAGGTCCCCCGGGAGAAGGGGTGACTAATCTTTGACAGGGAGAAGCTGACAGTCTGGCAGGAGCCAGTGCAGGGAGGACATGGGGCTATGTCACCTCTGTCCTTGTCCCCAGCCGATTCTCCAGGTCCCCCGAGGGCCCGGGAAGGAGTGAGTTAAAAATACAGACCCGCCCGGCCTTCAGCCTCC